>JAHZNE010005789.1:0-32251 GCA_027744055.1 Callyntrura sp. NNG-2020
TCTTCCCCCGTCTCTCTCTCTCTCTTTCTACCAGGATCATCCAGTTCATTACATTAGCCCATTTTCATGCAGAATTTAGATCAATTTTATCTTGTATTTCTTCTTGTCATCATCACCCTCCCCACGACGAAGAAGAGACGAAGAAGAAAACTCTTTTCTTCTCCGTGTCCCTATCCACTCCTGTGCTTTCCCCAATTTTCTTCCCAGCCACTTATCATTATTACCCCAGTATATATCCCCGTATAAGCACTTGCACATGCAAAAAAAAACTTTCTTTCTTCTCCCCAGTTACGGAATATGCTCGTAAAGTGGCACGTTTTCTTTGTGTTCATAACACCAGAAAACAGAGTCATCATCATTTTCATCGTCATCTTCCTCATCAAGAAGAACCGCCTTATTTGCATGCTCTACTCCCGGTTCTCTCTCTCTCTCTCTCTCTCTCTCTATACGGATATGCCCTGGTTATACAGATCTCCTGTGAGGAGTCTGGTGCACAGTGTCGACGGAAACAGGGAACAGACCATCATCATCATCATCATCATCACGATGTTTGTCGTCTTGGGAGAGATTGTTCTCTTTCTCCCTATCGTGCTCAGCCCCGGCTCTTGTGTCTTTTGATGACGGTGATGAGTTGAGGATGATGATGATGATGATCATCATCATCATCATCATCACCGTGATCGTCCTCCTCATCTCGAGCCTCGTTGTTGGGAGCCCGGCGAGAAAGAGAGCGACAAACGAAGGAAAGGGCCGTAATGGTGATGAGGACGATGATGATGATAGTTGAGGAGTTCAGTACACAGGCCATAACAGTTTATTTATGAGGTAATGCCACAAGAATGATATTACCTTGAAGGAAGACGACGACAGGGAAAATTTTGCCCAAGAGGGAGATAATCCTTGTAAATAGTAATCATTACAGCCATTTTGTAAGTAACTCTCTGTGTTTGTCTGGGAGATTATGTGTGAGCAAACGGAAAGGTGGGTTTATATACACACACACACCCTGGAGCAGGAACCCGCATCCCCCTCCTCTTACTGACTGAGTGACTACTTTGTTTCTTCATCCACTTGTCCTTCTTATGCGCTCATTAATAAAGCTCTAAAAAGGTATAAAAACGACACTCCGTTTCCTCCTCCTCTCTCTCTCTCTCTCTCTTTCCCTCCTTCCTTTCCGCTAAATGCTTCAATACAAACACTCCAGTCGACAAGATTGGAAGGAAACACGTAAATAGATAAACTTAATGTCCGCATGCATGTTCGTGTATATTTGTGTGTGTGTGTGTGTGTGTGTGTGTGTGTGTGGGCGCCAACCCTTTTTGTTGACGACGACAATGATGATGATGACGACGACTTGGTCGTTTCCCAGCAGCAGTACCTTAGGAGAGATACTTTGCTGGATTTTAATATTGTTCGTATAAAGATCAGGGCTACTTCCATATATCGCTCCCCCGTATGATTTGTACTGTTCAGGTGTGACGGTGATTTGATGGTTGTTTGTGAGCGTCGGCAGGATGACGATGACTGACGAGAATTCGAGTCAGGCCAAAAAAACAAATGCACTTTCTCTCGCCTTTGAAGGAGAAAAGAATGTGAAGGGAGAGAGAACGAGAGAGAGAGGTACGATAACAAATGCCTCTGCTTTTCCCTGTAACTGTGTAACACCTGTACAATTTTCTCTTTTCCTGTGAGAACCGGAGTGAATGAGTGAGAAATGACGATATGCAAGACATAAATGACATTGTCATTGTTCTTATTACTCGGCTATTTGCTAATAATATTGGGACATGCCAGCCTACAAGGAAGGCCCTATACCCCGGCAGAGAGCAGCAGAGAGAGAGAGGGGGGAATCTGACGTTATATTTATTTATATGCACATGATAATACAGGGAGGAGGTGGATTGCTCCGCTACACGTAACGTACGTGCATAAATATTTCCAGAGGGAAAAAATGTGGCTTTATTTTTGTGGGAGAGAGAGAGAGAGAGAGAGGAAAAATCACGACAGCTACTCCTAGTCGGGTAACGGTGCCGTAGTACTACCAAAAGAGCTTTTTTCTCTCTCTCTTTCTCTCGCTGTGCCCTGTGTGTGAGTACAGCAATTTGAGAGAGTACAAATTGCCATGAGCACGGGGCTGTCAACGTACATAAATCGATCTTTATGCTACAATGTGTGTACCTAGGTGGACTGGCTAAAAATGAGCAGCGGACGAGGGAAGGGAAAGCTGTAATGGAAGCTGTAATAATAGTGTGTAGTGGTGCTACTCACTTTATTTTTTGTCATATATCTGCCATGTGGGAATTTAATGGAGAAATGGAGGAGAATGAAGTGGTGGTAGTAGTTGTAGTAGGAGTGGGGCTACTGCTGCTGCGGCTGATGCTATGCAGGTTGGTATAAGTGAAAAAATAATGCATTTTTGTGGTGAACATGCTTTCGATACAGGACGACAGGACTTGACGTATTTCAGGGGCTAAGTAGTAATGGCTAGGTGCATTGTCCATTTTTGGGGAGAGCAGGACACACGGGATATCTACATTTTTTTTCGTGTGGTGGTGGTGGTGTTGGTGCTCGCTGCTGCGGTGGTCAATACGGGAGAAAATTTTTTTTGCCTTAAGTTGGTGTAATGGTCAGACAATACAGACAGATTTTATTTATGTCATAAAGTATCGCACTCAACAACGGTAAAATGGGTGCTCTACGGTGTCGCACTGACTTTTGTACACACACCTTGCTCCTTGCTGTAGCAGGCAGGCCAGGAGGTATAAACATACATTAGACTGGGAGTGTGTTTTAAAAGGGGGGATTTAATACGCCACTGGAGATACTGACTTGGCGCAGACCTTCGGCAGTGGGGTTATCTTCTGGTAAAAAATGAGAAAGCTATCGCTGGATGTGAGAAAAACACAATTTCATGATAGAAGTATAAAATATAAGACAATTATGAATCAAAGAGGTTCTGCTACCACGGATCATTCATATATCGGATATATTTATAAAAATGATACTTGTTTCTGCACCCATTGACAAACCAATAGACTCAAATTGCATGACTGTGCCATTTACAGAAATTGACAAACCGCATTTCTAATTGAAAAACTTGCAATGCAATATGAGTCGCGTAATAATATGTACCTTTCAAGCCGCATAATTGTTTCATGTATAAATCTTACTGCACCAGGGCAAACACTGACTTTTTCACACTCCTCAGTTATTTTGGTGGAAAACAGTAATCTTTAACACTAACTAAATGAAGTATGCATTAATCTGCCAAAATCCTACCAGTGTGGCAAAGTGAGTGTTTGATTGGTCTAATAAAAAAATTCCCCTAAACAAAATTGCATTAGCGACGGGAAAAAAGGCTTGACTGCTTATCTCCCTTTCCTTTCTTTGTTTGCAGATTTGTAAGCCGTCGATAAGGAAAACACTCTGGTGATCTCGGAATACAGGGCTGTTATCAACCCGAAAATATAAAAATCTCCAGCGGCTATATTACACAGGTAATGATCTTTTCCTACTTTTCAATCCTCTCTTCTCAGCTAAAACACTCGCGCTACTCGAACCCATATGCCGGCATATAAGCGCAAGCAACCTCGCCGGGAAAAAAACTTTTCCCAGCCGATTTTTCTCTCTCCAAATATTATTCGCCGTTGTCGAATTGGATTTAGGATATAACAGCCACGCTCCTAACAGGTTTGTCGAGGATGTCGAAGTCCCTACAAGCTTGTTTCAGCGCGTATGTTCGTGAGAAAGTGAGTGAATGGTGAGGGAAAAACTTGCACAGATCACGTTGCTACCGCCTCCACCTCCTCCTGTATATGACTCGCCTCATGCTAGAGAGAGAGAGAGAGAGAGAGAGAGAGACGTTTTTAAAAGTTACGTAAAATCCCCCTGATAATGTACACTTTAAAGCTGTTTCGTGTACGGCGCAGAGATAGAGAGCGGGATCGTTTGAGGCCAGATGCCAGATGATCCAGAACGGAATAATGTGCCTATTTCTCTTCCCATTACAGTTTACCATATACACCCTGGTTATAATAAATGAACAGCCATTTTCCTCCTCCATTTTGTAACTACACACACACACACACACACACACCATGTCTATCCTCTCCGACCATGTATTATGGATGTGCCTAGGCAAAATCAGCTCCAGTTTTGATTTTTTTTCTCTCTCTCTCTCTCCCCAGCCCTCCGAGAGAAGCTTTGACGTACTTCAAACCGAAACTCTGCGGAGTTCACTCACTCACAGATCAACTTATGTCTTTTCTTTGCTTGCGCTTTTCAAGAATATGTTCAGGCCAGGTCCCTGGAATGGGGAAAGCCTTTGATCATGTATAAATGGAGTATTAAAGCTTCTTGGACCGCACACCAGCGGTGGGGGGGGGAGAGAGAAAGCTTGTACCATCATTATTGCCACCTTCATCGTCGTCGTCATCATCGTCATCATCATTATCATCATCATCATGCCCAGTTCACAGAGACTGGTACCACCTGCGTAGCCCTGGCTTTCCCATCGTCACTCAAATCACTGCTGCAATCCAACGCGTGGAACTCCACTAGCGTGCGAGCGGAAAACAATATTACTTTGGTATATCCCCAGCCACCATTCTCCTTTTAAGTTGCACACACAAGTCAAAAAATCGTGTTGTATTCAAATTCTTTTCTTTTTCATTTTTTTTATTCCCGTCGCTCCTCAGAAAAGATTGATATATCACGCTTGAATCTCTTTTTTGTGTGTGATGACGTACAGCCAGTGTGGCATTTACATGGTACAAAAAGAGAACATGTGTGCTCCATTCCGTGATGGCATTTTATCATATAAATAAGAGGGCACACAAAAAAAACGAGAAAAGCCGTGTCTGTGTGTATGTGTGTGTGTGTCTTTAATATATTGAGGATTATGAAGCTCAAGTCGTAATTGTAGTCGTCGTCGTCGGGGAAAATGCTCCCACCGCTGGTGTTCCTGAAGAAAGTAAATATACTCCTGAAAGCGATATAATGTTTATTAAGTAACGACAGTTACTTTATTAAATGTATACCAGTCTGTACGTCTCCCCGTCACCAGGGGGTGGGGGCGGGGGGAAATGTATGGAGGAGTCCACCTCCAACGGCAAAGGTACCCGGGCTTCTCAGGTGGAGGATAGGAGTGGTATAATAAAAGGAAATTTGGTGCACCTAAGGACTGGGACACTTAAACTTTTTCTTAATTTTAACTCCAGGCGTCTTTCCCAGAGAGAGGCGGCTTCCAGAAACGGGAAGAGGAAGGGTTACAGCCGGGCTCTGGGCTTTCACTACTTGTGTGTGGTGCTTAAACGCCGTTTATGATAATTTGGATGATGAAAATGATGATGATGATGATGATGTGTAACCCGCGCATTGGTCCAATTCAGGGTATTTCTTGTTGTTGTTGTTGTTGTTGGGTGAGGAAAATGGAAATATGCAAGTTTAGTGCGGTAGCTGTAATCGCTGGAGAAATAACGGAACCAATGCATAAAAATATTTAATACCTACAGCTAATATTCACAATGACTCTTAAACTGAATAGTTGTTTGGCTTCCTTTTTTTCCTTCTTCCCCCGCCCCTCAATATCGGCATTATCGCTTGTGTGTGTGTGTGTGGGTTGTGTTGTGTAAGTTGTTATTATTATGATACGTTCACGGCACATTTCACAGAAACTTGCCAAGTTTGTTTTCAGGTTTACGATTGAAAATTGTGTGTGTAGAATACACAAAAGGATTTCGGGTATGAAAATACACACGCTTAGCGGTTCCACTACATTTTTTCTCTTTTTTCTCTTTTCTCTCTCTCTCTCTCTCGTCTAACAGGGCATTGAGGATGCATTGACACTCTGTAGGGTGATTCATGAGCTGGTAGAATATAGCGACTGTCGCCTTTTACGTTTCGCTTTCCACCTTTGAATGGGGCCCTGTTTGTCAACCCTGCCGTTTGGGTTTATACCCCGTGTAATGTGACACTAGGAAGTAGGCTCTTACCCAAGTGAATAAAGATAGAAACATAATGTTCATTATTTTTCCGCCACTTTCACATTTCCCTTTAAACAGGGAGCCCCGTGTCTCCCCCACATTACCCATTGTGCCTCCTCGTGACGGAGGGAGGGAGAGGCGAAGGAGAGAAGAGAGAAAGATGAAAGTTATGGGGAATGTTTCCCTGCATCTACGATGCAAATAAATAATAACATCAGGGAAAATACCTGAGAGTGTACATTATGAAACCGCTGTATAGAGCTCCAGTCAAGTGTCCTGCACAATGCATAAGCAGCGCAGAGACACTTGAGAAGAGACCATCCTCTGCAGCATTTCTCCGGAACATTCTGCCTCAAAAAAGGAAGGGAGCTACCTAAATGGCATAAAACCGGATTAGCATTCTATATAAACCTATACAACCCGAAATTGCCCAGTACATTTTATTATTATTGCAATGGTATAGTGGCAGTAGTAGTGGTACTGAACATCATGATAAAATGCAATAACAGTAATAAGCAATAGGTATAACATGATGGCATTACGCTCACTTTCCGCCATCAAGAGAAAGCTCGCGTCTTTTTTCTCTCTCTCCCTCTCTCTCTCTCTCTTTCTTCTCTGCCTCGTGTATGGAAATCGACAAAAAGGAGGAAGTGGAAAAGTTTGAAGGAATATAATAAGAAAAGTAGAAGAGCTCTTCAACAAACAACAGTACATCATGCACAACAAGAGGAACACGACAGCAAGTATGTCGGATATTATGGATGTACCTATCTCTATGCACATTTATCGTTTTTCGGTGTCCAGAATGATGCGCGATCCTATGCAATGCCAACAACTGCATGCAAGGGGGGGGGAAGAGGAGGAGAAGAGGGGAAGGGGGGAAGGGAATGAATTGTCAAGTGTTTTACATTGTATTATTAGAAAAGCGGAAGACGCGGGTTAGAGAGACACGGAGTCTTCTTCTTGTATATATGTAGGGGGGAACTTGGCACGATATGCGTTCTTCACAAAAGGAGTGTATGGAGAGTAGGTAGACAGAGAGAGAGAGAGAGACTATTCATGAGCAACAATAAAAAAAAGAAAAGAGAATATTATGAGGAGAAGAGGAGCAAGAGTAAAGACAAGAGTTCTTATTGTTATCCCTGGCCTCCTCATTGCGCGCTTGGTTGATGATGATGACGATGATGATGGCTGTCGCGGTTGTGCTGGTATGCATTAGAAGAAGGACAACGTTCGTTGTGTGGATGTGTGTGTGTGTTTGTATCAAAGTGATATATTATAATAGCTGTAAAGAATAAACCCGATGTATACTCCCCACAAGAGAGAGACACTTATGGCCCCCATTATCTCATTCTTATTATTAAACTTACTCCTGCAATAATAAGAGTGAAAAGCCAGGAACACACAGAGAGAGAGAGAGAGAGACCAGCAGCAATCATGGCGGCATAATGATATACATACTTGTGTACAGGGTATATTGAAAATCGCGCTTTGAAACACTTCCTCGAATGAAACGCGCAGAGCAGAAGCATTCTTCACTTTTCACGTTCGTCGGTGTAGTGGGGGCACATACACACAGAGACATGTACACACAAAGACATGTATTTCTCTCCTGCTTTCACTATTCAGCTGCGAAAGAGAAAGAGAGAGAGAGAGTCTTGCTGAGAAAGGCTTTTCTATTATACCTGGAAATCCTGCGGAGAGGACAGAGAGTATAGCTGAAATAATAGGAATGTGTCTGAATAATAGGGAGTGGGGCAGAAGAGGAAGCTGATCATGATGGTGATTGTGATCGTTGTCATTATTATAGTTATTCTTATCGTACTCCTTACCTGAGAAAAAGTGGAGGGACTGGCCAAGCAAAAAAAAAGTTCGGGGAGGAGGATGATGACGAACGCAACCAGGTGAACTTCTCGTGTGTGTGTTTTCCCGTCAGTAAATAGACGGTATCTTGCAATAATGGAAGGAAAGGGAATTTTCTCTTTTGGGGAAGTTGAACTCAGGTGGAGTGGGGAATTCATCCGTAGTTGTCCGCTTTGTTGGACAAGAAGGGAAAATGAGAAAATATTGTAGTATTTGGGCTCTTATTGGATGGCGCTCATTTATTGCACACGGAGAAAACAGGAATTTCACCAAAGGAGAGACAAATAAGAAGAGGAAGTGACCAAGAAAATGTAGACAGTAGGAGTATAGATGTAGGATGTCTGTACGGAGAAGGATAATGAAAAGTACGACGAGCTACTCCAAATTGGAAAACGAAATAGTTTTTGTACTAATTTAGAGAGAATCGCAAACAGAGCCCTTTTCCTGTGGGAAGTTATCATAAAAGTCAGAGGCCGTTAAAATAATATAAAAAAAACTCGACGTTTTTAAAACGCATTTTTCAAACACCACAACGTATATCACGAATATGTACTGCAGATATTTTATTTAAAATACACAAAAGATCATCATTTGCAAAACTGTCCTTAACTTACATGAACAGCCTTTATAAATTGTTATCCTTATAATAGCCGGTAATAATAATAACAACAACAATAATAATAATACCGAGGCACTGATTTTCCTATTAATTTCTCGCATAATGCAGAAGCCCTCGTTGCTTCCCGGAGTGTAAGTCCTCCTATAGTGGAAAAGATGAAGGCTGGCCGTTAAAATTACAATAATAATTCAGCCACCTAATATTTCCTCCTTTTTCCCGGGGTATTTACATGCATTCACAATTAGTTACCTTATAATAGTATGTTGGAGGGCATCCCAGGAAAATGGTTGATAAAAGAAATCATAATAACAATAATAAGATATAGACGACGACAGGCTTTCCACCTAATGACTGGTGTATTCTCTTTTATTGTTGCTGGCTTATTCTCTCCCGTCCCAAGAAGCTGTATATGTGTTCTTGCTATCATCATCATCATCGCCATCCTCATTCCATGCCATCTAGAAGAGCCTTATTACGCGGACAAAGAAGTCGTAGAAATTTGAGAACCTGGACAATACTACAAGGGAGTAATAGTCTGAAAACCAATCTCGCCGTCAGCAATAATTCACCTTTTCTCTGGCGATACACGAACAAAGCAAAGTTGTTGGAATGTGCGAATAAACACGGCTATCTTAATGCAATAATGCTAGTAGTAAATGACATGAAAAGCGGGATATAGAGAGAGAAAGGTATATGTCGTACCTAAATTCCTCGGGTGTACCCCACCTCCACCACCAGCATCTGGTTACGCGTTCCCCCTTTTTGTTTGGCAGCCACGGGAATAGACAGGGAGATATTAACAAATTATGAATAAACATGTAGGTATTCTTCGATTAATATCATTAGATAGAGGTGAACGACAAATGGTGCCTGGTATGTCGCCCTCATACGGATTCCTCCCTAGGCGCTTATTGACGTGTCGAGGAATGAGTGCGTTTGAAGGGATTCTACAAGGCAGAAAGAGAGAGAGAGAGGAGAAAGCAGTTCTCTCTTTCTCTCTCTCTCTCTCAGTCGAGGTTGACAACAAAAGAAAAGATTTCGTGGCCGAGGAGAGAAGGAGAAACGAAGGGAGCTAGAATAATGAATGTGTATTAGGTAGACATGCGAAATAACATTCATCTGTAATAAATACAACATAAAAAATAGGGAATACGGCAGCAGCAGCAGCAAAAACACATATTGTGTGCGACCGACTGCTGCGGAGGGGAGTAATGGGGTAATGTGATGATGATGATGTTCTTTGGTAGAACTGTTTCGTCGTAGTTTTCGTACAAGGTGTGTTGACTTTTTACCCGTTGTGGGTAGCCCACCTTGGTAAAGGTACACCACCACCACCAGACCGGACCCAAATTAAGATGTTCCAACGAACTGTGCAATTTGTTAGGAACAAATCGCTTTTTATCAAACGGACGGATCATCAACATCGTCCTTTTTTCTGGCAGTCTACCTCCTCTTCCTCCTTTTCCTCGTTGGTCGACACGCAGAATAAGGAGCGGAGAAGAAAGGAAATAAATAAGCCATAAATTGTTTCATGATATACATTTTGAAGGACTAGGTTTACTCCAATTTGTTGGTCACATTGTTACTCCGCTCTCCTGTTACGACTATCATCGTCAAGGCAAGCAGAAACACACACACACAAAACCTTTTTCATGTCAGTCATTCATTCAGTCGTTCATTTATTTCTTTCTACTTTCTCCAAACGCAGGGAACAGCATAGAGACAGTTATAAAATATATTGCTTCTCTTCCAAAAAAAGTTGATGTGTGCATGTGTGTGCTACTTGCAAATGCTATCCAATTGGGGCGTTGTTGTTTCTCTTCAATCAGTCTCCTTCTGACAAAATCCGATCCAGAAAGAGTTGTCAGGATACTAGCGGAACAGCACCTTAAGATGCATCCGCGAAACTGTGATAGTCCTCGACGTCCAAAAAAAATTGTAGAGGGAACCAGGCATCTCTTTATACAACGACTATGACTACTTCAGCTACCTACCTATCATCTGGGGCATTGTGAAACGAGCCGTAGGCCAAATGGGCCTTGAATCTGGGGGAAGTGACATGAATGCAAAGAGAATGGCAACAGAGTTGTCAGAAAAGTAAGGAGAAAGTATTTTCCCCAATGCTTTCCTTTCTGTAACAATGACGTCTCAACTACCCAGGATGCATGGATGGTGACCCGTATAACCGCCAAAAAAATGCTAACGGTTGTCCTTTCCGAGGCGTACTTTCTCTCTGCTTGTGGTAATGCCACAAAGGACCGATAGACACCCAATTTAGGGCGACTTTCCCCTGCAATTAGCTACCTGCACTTATTGATTGATTACTGCGCAAATTCCTCGTATCGTCTACCGAATTAACTGGTAATTTCCCTTAACCCAAACAAAGGGACTACCTATTATTTCCCCTCCCAGCGAGCCTGTCAAAAAAAAGTTGGGGGAGAAAACTGAAATTGTCCCCCTGCATTCTTTTTACTCTTATCTCAGGAGCAATAAATAAAAATAGTAAAAAAGGGTGAAGTTGTGAGCTAGTAAAAATATGGACAAAAAGTACACTAAACTTTCTCTCTCTCTCCCCAGCGACCTCAAAGTTGGTTGGCCATTTATCCATATTCTCTTTTATTTAACCGACAGTTGTCGTGTTGGATGTACAAGTCCATATGCCGCCCCGGCTGCTCTCCTCTCTCGTCCTATCCCGGACGGACCTCTCTGGCGTAAAGTATGTATGAAAAGAGCAGTACGTGCAGGAGCATAAATATACACGCGGCGAGAGAGAAAAAAAACAAGCGAGACAGAGAGAGAGAGAGAAAGAGAAAAAACTTTTTCGATTTCATCATAACAAGTGGAATATGGGAAGAGAAAGGAAAAAAGTGTTTTATTTATCTTTTCTGTTTTTTTTCTTCTCTTTTCTCTCTTCTGCTTCCTATCATTTACCATGATCGTCATAGTCCTCATAATCGTTGGGAGCAGTTGTAAATTTTCTGTGAAATACAAAGACGTTCATTTTTGGGAGGTTTTGAAGTAAATGTACACATTTATCAAGTGGCACTTTTCTAATATCGTGGTTGAGCTTTTACGGGAGCGTCTACCCAAACAAACACAAACGTCAGGGTTTTTACGCGAGGGCAAATAGAAAAATGGGAGTAAGTTACCCAGGTAGCGGGTTTTCAAGTGCCATAACGATTTGGGAGAAGAGAGAGAGAGAGAGAGATACTTTTGATCAGAAATGCTTTCTGTTTCTAACGACGTCGTGATGACAGGGGTTAGCGTCAAACACATCACTTCATGTTATCAGTTTAAAAAAAACAGAGCATTCAACTGTTTGTGTGACGACAGGGAACATTGTTTGTTCCATAAAAGTGCTCCAGTATTGACAAGACGGAGCGCGTGGAATACAAATCTTGCTGGATGGTATTGTTGCTACCCGGGTGACACACACACACGGCGAGAGTTGGCCTTTCACACGGGGCGTCTGTTGACACGGCTTCCTATTCAAAATCCAAATTATCTTTTATCTCCTCTCCGGGCTTAAAAAAACATCCTTCATCCTAGTCAGTTTTAGTAACAAAGTCGTGTTTTGTCACGATTAACCAAAGCGACCCACCTACACATGAATGCCCCCATACAGTTCGATACCATTTGGTAGGAAAGCAACTCGCTATAAAAATTAGGGAACATCGACACTGCAGTGAACATGTACAAAAGGAATTGAGTGAGTTAAGATGATCTGCCCGGTTGATTTTCCCGCCGCTGTTCCCCGCAAATGACGCCGGAAAATTTTTTTGGTCAAAAGGCACCCCGCAAAAAGGGAATCCCTCTGGAGATCCTGGCCCTCCACCCCCAAAAAAAGAGCTGCCTTTCCCCTTTTTTGCAGACAGGGCGACTTTCCTGGGGAACGACCCCTATTCGTTTGATTGCGCAGTAAATAAATAAAGTACGACATGTGTTCCACGGACACAAGGACCGTTTTTCCTGCTTTTTTAACCACAAAAAGCGGAAATCGGCTGTACACAGCTAGTTTGTTTTGTCCTTTCGGCTGTTGGTTGTTACTGTTATTGCCCCTGCTGCCACTGAGTACTGCTGGGTGGTGGAGGTGGTGGTGGTGGTTCCAAAAGGAATATGTCTTTTTTTATCGACGGGAAAAGTAAAGAAAGCAGACGAGGTGGAAGCACCACTACCACCACCACCAGCAGCAGCAGTCAATTCAATTGAAGGGAAAGAAATAGAAAGTAGATTGAACGAATGGGGCTCCCCGAGTATTAGAAACGAAGGAAGGTGAACTACTGTAAATGCGGTTAGCATTGGCTGACGGCTTGTTGTTGTTGGCGGTGGTGTGGTGGTGGTCCTTGGAGATTGATATTTACCTTTGGTGATATATTCTCTACAACACCCCCCCCGCCGCTGTACACGGGTATCAATAGGAAAATTGGAAGGGAAGGAGGCTGAAATGATTGAAGCGTGATTCTAGTGTTTTACTCCTTCTTGTAATGAGGATCCCACGGCTGCTGCTCCTCCTGGTAGGGAGGGGGTCTTTGGTGGACAGGCCCTCTCCACTTATAATGATCTCCATATTTCTCTGCAGCATCTTTCCCGGCGAAACAATAAGATGTAATTATAAGGGGAAGTGCTCCACGGCGGAAGGAGAGCGAGAAATTGGCGGAATTACAAGTGTGTTTCCGTTTTAAACTGGGTGGTGCGGCGCCCCTTTCCCGGCGCGCTCGGCCACTTGTGCAAAAACAAACAGAGATTGTGGGAAGAGGGGGCGAGATAACAGGGACAGGCCTATTAGAGGAGTCTCGAGAGATGTGATATTATTCTCGACGCTTTTATATTATTTATTTATTTTTATTCATTTATTTGCCCGGCCAGGGAGCCCGCAAAAGTGTAACCTCTCCGGAGTGTATAAAATTACAGGAAGACTTGAGAGTTGGAGAGGAGAGCTATATTTCCCTTTTTCGCCGTTTCCTTGAACTTTCGAGTAGTACACGACTACACACAAGTAGTAATATATACTTTATTGCTTTTGACGTTTCACGGGGAAAAAATGTTGCTGGCGCTACACACACACACACACACACACAAGCAACTCTGAAGCACTATACGAACGACTGTTACTGATATCAAATCAAGTATGATCAATAATAATAACGTTAGGATATTGCATTATGATTTTGTTCCCTCAACTAGGCACCCCCCCATATTATTGGTGTTATTAACTACCGGAACCCTACAAATAACCGGGAGGGCTGTTTATAGGGAAAGGGAGTTTGTCCGTTTCTCCGGGGAAAGGTGAGGATGACCCCCCCCCGGGCGGGCGGGGACTCATCCATTTTCTCGACCCCTTTTGGAAGGGTCTAGGTAGTCTTGGTTTCCGAAGTGGGAATGCATTTTAAAAAAATCGGAATCGGTACTGCTACAAGCCGCTGCACTATAATTTCTTCATGCCGGGATTCTTTGTATGAATTGGATAAACCCGGTTACCGGATAAAATGACCGGGTTGTCAAAATGATTAAGGAAAAATCAAGCAGGGTTCCTGTTCGCCTTCATTCTTCATCCATCATGCGTCATCTTGTTTCCGGTACGTTTTCGTTAAGAGTTTTACACTCCGACGTGTTATTCCTACAGTTAGAGATAAACCAGCTGCTAAAATGCCTACTGCACAATAATACCAACACACAGACACACAGAGTCGTGGACACAACTACTTACTGGCTACTACAGAGAGAGAGAGAGAGAGAGTCGACCACGTCGCTCATAAAATATCTACCTGCTCCCCCCACTACCATCACTTCCTTCACGTCATATAAAAATGTGGTGCTTAAGAAGAAAGGGGTTATCGTATGGAAATCATTTCATTTTTCTCTCTCTCTCTCTCTTTCCTTTTTTCTCCGCGGTGCTTATTCCTTTACCGACGACGGACTAACTCACTCACTCACAATATTTTATGTTCTCTTCATTGACTCCAGAGGAATATTGCCCTTTCATGTTCGATACTTAACTTTATACTCTCTTTAGATACAAAATAGAAACAACTTATTGGTCGTCGGTCCGTTTTCTCTCTCGGCGGCTACCCGATACATGGTAAGTTACGATTAGTCCGTTCTGTCATCATCATCGTGGTCGTCGTCGCCGTCGTCGTCATCGTCATCATCACTTCCCCTGCTGCAAGGCAATCATGGTTAAATGCTTCTAATAGTGGAGCAGGGCTTGATGGGTGCACAAAGTGAAACGACAAAAAAAAATAAGGAAAAATGCAAGTAATGTTCTTATTTTTATTGGACATCAACCCACCCAAGCTATGGGAGACAGCAGGTCCAACTCTAAAATGTTGATGCCATCAAACGCACACCCAAACACACACACGGTCTCTTTCGGTCTCACTCCTTCATTTTTCCCCGGCGTTTTCCCTCATTTTTTTACAAATAGCATAAATGTACGGTAATGCGACCCCCTTGTAAGATTTTTAATCAAGGCTTGAGTTAAAGTTGGAAAATTTCTTGAAATGTCCTTTGTGTGTCGGTCTCCATCGGAACATTCTCGATCATCGTCATCATCATCGTCAGCTGTATCGCCCCCATCAGTGGCAAATGTAAAAACGTAGTTTTCTTTCATTTTTAAATAATACAGCCAACTTCCTATAAAGATAATATTTACCAGATAGGAAGGACGATGTTGATGATGACGAGGATGATGATGATGATGATGATAAAGCGGTTTGGAAAAAAGGGAGGTTTGCAAAAAGGATTGCACCGTCGACTTCTCTTCATCTCTTCCCTCCCTCCTCGCCAAACGTAAGACGGAAACCAAACGAAACAAAAAGAGAAAAGAAATGAAAACCTTTCTCTCTCTCTCTCTCTACCCCCCCCCCTTCTCCTCTACTCCACTTCTTTCATTTTCTTCCTCTTTCTCCTCTCCACTAATCAGTTGTTCTCTGTGGTAGCCTGTCAGACTACTTTCGTTTTAACTTATCTTACGGAGAGAGAGAGAGAGAGAGAGAGAGAGAAAGAAAAAAAAGTACAAAAATAGTCTGACTCCCTCCACTTTGCCATTATCAATAAGCCCTGGTTCCGCTGCGGCTGGGAGCTGCCACACCAAAAAGGATGGATGCTCCAATGAAATTTTTTTTACGACGTCTCTTATTGCACCGTTTGCGTAGTGAGTGCGTATATCGGGGAAAGGCTTAATATTGCCGTTACTGGTGGTATAAAATTTATAGGTGACCTCCGAGAATTGTTGGGAGTGATGTTATTGTTACTATTCTACTTTTGCTACTCTCTTTGCAGGAGGAGGACTTGGCGGTGCGGTGGGGGAGAGAGTAAGCAAACATCTTGTTTGCTTAAGAGCTTTAAAGTCTTACCTTACGTACATATACGTATGATCCACTCCCAACTTCAACTTTCTCTCTTCAACTGTCGGCTCCCGCGTACATACATATTGTTCATAGGAAAAAAAGCGGAAAAAATGCCGATTTCATTGCCTGGAGAAATAAAGTAAGTGCGGTATAAATAAACACACACACAGAGCAAACGAGAGAGAGAGAGAGAGAGAGAGAGAGAGATGAGGGTTGGTTTACACGCAATACATTTTTCAGACATACTATTCTTTCACACTGGTAGAGAGAGAGAGAGAGAGAGAGAGAGAGAGAGAGATAGTATGTTTGAGGAGTGGGGCCTCAGCTTGTGGTGACTATCGTATTCGAAGTCCTGTTAATATCAAAAGGAAGTTGCCTATTTATTGAAGTGTATTATTATTATTGTTATTATTATTATTATTACTATTATTATTGTTAAAGGAATGATGAAATGTCTGCTGAAGAACTGCTTCTGGCTAAAGAACTGGAAGAGAAATCTTGTGACAGGGCGGCAGGAGTCATTTCCAGCACAAACAAAACTTTTCTCATGTTGTGCCTTGCTATACGTTTCCTCTTGAAAGTCACTCACGTACAGACACAACACACTGCTTTCTCCTCAGGGGACGACTCCGTTGTTGTAGCACAGCAGCAGCAGTAGTACTACTAGTAGTAGGAGTAGTAGCATTGCCTTCAGTCGGAGGAAAAAGCGAAATCATACAATGTTTTTATCATTATGACTGTTGTCATTGACGATGATGATGTTCGCATTGTGGAGAGAGATCACCGGTGAAACAGAAAATTGTCTAAATAGCCAATGAAATGTAAAGGAAAGGAAGCATAGCATGCGAGAGCGCAAGAAATAGCAAGTAAGATGCAAAGCATAACGACTACTAATGCATCTATTTATTTCCCTTTAAATCCCTCCGTCTTCTCTCTCTCTCTCTCTCTCTCTGCCATCAGAGTCTCTCCCACAAAGCGTGTATAATGCCCCAGAACGCCAGGACAACAACAAATCTCCGTTTTTTCTCTCTTCTCCCGTCCCATTTTTCCTCTGTAAAGATATTCATTCTTTTTTTTATGTCTCAACATCAATCCCGAGATACTTTTCCTTCTGCTTTCAACCTCCCGGTTTCATCTGGCACAGAGAGGAAGACGACAGAGAGAGAGAGAGAAAAAAAAAAACTTCAAATAAAAGAAAAAATGTAAGAAGAAAAGGAGAAATGCGTGGTTTTTGTTCTCCTGCTAATCGCACTTAGTCTTTTGTTATTTCCCTCCTCTCTCCAACTCTGATCGTCGCGTCGTCATCGTCGTCATTGTGTGCTTCTCGTAATCGGAGTAGTCGGTGCAAGTAAGCAAAACCTAAACCACAAGAAAATTACGGGAGAAGGTCGATATCGTATGGGGATAATCGGCAAAGGCACACACCATCATCACCAGCCTAAGTCTGGCGATAGTGAATGGAAAAGAAATATTTGAAAACACATTTTTTCTCTCTCTCTCTCTCGCTCTTTTTTCACTTTGGAGGCACGTTGTAAATAGAAATAAAAAGGGGGAGGGAGAAAGTAAGGAGAAGACGAGGACGAGGACGACGAGAGAGAAAACGGGTATTCTCCCACCACTTTTTCCCCTTCTTCAGCATTCTTAACGAAGTTTTATTTTTATCAACCCTTTTGTTTAAGAGAGCACATACGCTTTTTTTCTCTCTCTCTCGTATAGTTGCTGTCGTTTCTACATTATGTTCATTTCTAAAATGAGGGAAAGTTTTCCCAATCAGTGGATGATCATCATCTCGTTTTCCCCCGACCCACACACACACACTCACCAAAATGCAAGCATGGATGACTAGTCATCATCATCTTCATCTTTGTTGTGTATGTACATAGATAGATGATCATAATCCTGATGGGATGATGCTTTTTTTTTGGCAATATTGTTCGCCGTAGTGGAAAAAGGACGGCAACAAAAAACTTTTTAACTCTTATCCTCCCTGCCCTGCTCCCATTTTATTTCCTATCAGGGAGAAACCGAGGAAGAGAAAGGAAAACGGGGAAACAAAAGAGGAGACAAGTAAACTGGAAGGTTATATGCTACCACGACATCTCGATAATAATATCATTTTCGCACGTTATTTCGCTGGAAAGCGGAAAAACAATGGGTAAACGGGCCATCCCAACGGAAAGAGAGAGGTGACCGGTGATGAGGATGAGAATGATGAGGCCAAAAAGGGGAAAAGGCGAAAATGATGGGAAAAGAGAAAACGAACCGACGAGAGATGGGAGGATAAATTGTCAGCTTTTTTTATTACAATTATGAATAAATAGAAAAGTGTGATTAGGTGGGGATGTAGAATGAGAGTGGATGTATTGAGTGAGCGAGAGAGAGAGAGAGAGAAAGTGCCTTTTTGTAGCGAGATTGTGTAATCATCTGTCCTGGCCGGGCATGATGTGTTGTGTGAGGATACGTTATTAAGTTAACTTTATTAAGTCCCCCTAAACTGTTTCTATATCACGTTTTATTATTGAGATTGTGAGATATTTTACATTAAAAAGGACAACCCCATTTTGTGTGCGTGCGGGGCGAAGAAAAGTAAAATATGAGACAAGACACGGGAACATTGAGATATTGGACAAAGTTGTCTACAATCTTGTTCTGCCTGGTCGTGTCGTTCGTCTTGTTGTTTGTCACAAACAAGAGAAAATTGAAGGGAGCAGTGCAGTAGTAGTAGTAGTAGTAGTAGTAGTAGTAGTAGTAGTAGTAGTAGTAGTAGTAGTAATAGTAGTGGTAGTAGTGACGGAAGCAGTTGGTGGCGGTGGTTAAAGGAGGTCTGTTTCAGAGAGAGAGAGAGAGAGAGATTCGAGAGAGAGAGAGAAGAGTGTTTGTGTGTGCTCGTTTTGGTGTGAACGAGCAGTAAGTTGAAGAAGCTGCATCTTTTTTCCTTGGGTAAATTCCACATTTACTTAGAATTATCTTGCTCTTGCATGCATAAAATCAGGGAACTGAGGAAAGTTAAACTCTGTGAGAAGACGACGACGACGATGAGAAGACGTGTAGGAGAGGAAAAAGGTCTAAAAAGATACGAGCTCCCTAACTGACTGACTTTGTTACTTGTTCTCCTGTCTATTATCTTACACAACCTGATTGTCAGTTTGAGTGAAAAGTATAAAAACAACAACAGGAAAACGCGCGCCGTGCGGCTCAGGCAGAAGGAGCAGGAGAGTGGTAGCAATCGTAGTAGTAGCGGTAGCTTGACTAAAAACAAAAGGAGAGAAGCACTGAAGGAAAATGGTGAGAAAAGGGGCAGACAAAAGGTGAAAGAAAAACTTTCTTTCTTCTCTCTCTCTCTCTCTCTCTCTCTCTCTCTCTTCCTCATCGTATTCTCCTCATTCTCGCTGTTCAAATCAATTTCATTCGAGACGAAAGTATAAAAGCTAAGGGAATGGTCCTCTGCATCTCTTTCTCTCTCTCTCTCTTTTCTCCCTCTCTTTCTCCAGGCTGGCCTCTGAGCTTTCTAATAATATTATGCATACTTAGCATTGTATCAAAAATATTATCATCATCATCATCATCATCATCTTGAACAACAGCAGCAACAGCAGTAGGAGTAGTAACACCAGAAGCAACATTGCCAGCCTCATTGGCTTACAACAGTCCATGTTCTCCTTCGACGTTACACTTCTTTTATTTCACCTCGTCCTCCTTCTCCTCCTCTTCTGCAAGTGAAAGAATTTTTCCATAGTAATGTCTTGTACTTCCCAGGAAGACCGTCTAACCCAACAACAAAAAAAACTCCACTCTCAACTTTCCTCCGCCACACACGGAGAACACAGGACTACTACTACTACTACAACAGGACGACGGCACAGAGAGAGAGAGAGAAGAGAAAAAAAAGAATTTCTTTTTCTTCCTTCCTGTTCTGCTGCATATATTGTACAAAGTGGCATTCTTCCGCAAACACACAGACACACAAACGCATATGCCTAACTACTTTTTTCTCTATAATAATATGTATGTATAAATAAAGAGTTTTTCGTTGCCCTCATCTTCCTATTTTTCTCTCTCTTCTTCTTCTTTCACTTGCAAGAAGCCAGCTTTTTCTCTTCAGAGAGAGAGAGAGAGAGAAAACAGCAAAACTAACAATACAGTAAGCGATAAATGAACCAATGGTTGGAACACACACACACACACACATGGAAAAAATAGAAAAAAATAAATGCATACATCTAGTCACACTCACGTACAATTTGCTTGCTCACTTTCTCCTTTTCATGGGAAAATACACACCAAACCAAGATTACTTACCACTGTGCCTGCCTGCCTGCCTGCCTGCCTGTTTGCCTGTGTGTATGTGTGTGTACTGCTGAAAACACACTCGTCGAAAGACAGGGTCTAGCTAGATTGTAGCAAGTACGTATTACGATATTTTATATTTTTCATCTGAGGGGGTTCCTACTTCTTTTTACCCATTTCTTCCCTGTTCCTTTTTCTCTTTTCGTCTTCTGGCTCTGTCCCTGTCTCACTGGGCTTATATGCTGGTGTTGCGTGTGTGTGTCTGACAGGCTGTGTGATGCCCGAAAAAAGACCGTGTCTGTTCCTTGCACGTCTTCAGTTCTCAAGCAGTGGTGGTTGGTGACGGTCGGTGCTTGTTCTTTTCTGTGCGTCCTACGTGGTCTCCTTCTCTCGCTCTCTCTCTTTTAACACTTGTCGTCTTATTGAGCCGCTTTTGCGCTTAACTTACATAACAGCGCCATAATATGCAATAATATTACATACACAAAGTCAACAAAGAAGAGAAGCCAGTTTTGCGGTCACTTTCTCTCTTTTTTGTCCGCTGCTGACGAAGGAAAAAGTCCGCTCGGGGAAAGATAGTGTGGGTTGTCCTGCGACACGAGAGCCTTTTTCCTGGGTGTCTCACAGTAAAAAAAAGAATAACAACAACAACAAAACAGAACTGATAATATACATAACAATAGGGGAGAGAAACACGGGCCGAAAAGAAAAGAGAAAAGACTAGAGCCAAAGCGAACAGAGACAAACAACACACGGGGTCGTCATCATCATCGCCGTCGTTGTCGTCGTCATCATCAGTGAAAGTTGACAGGGCCCATGTCTCTCTTTCTCATTTTTTACCTTTTTGATTTATGATCATTATTACTGTCACTCGTCCGCTTGGAGACTTTTTTCTCGTCATCAGTTTTTGATCTCGCTTCTTTCGGTGCATATATATATATATATCTATATAACTACTTATACTGAACTTATAAATACACACACACAGAGAGATACACACAAAGAAAGAACAAAAGAAAGAATCAGAGACAGGCAGTCATATATAGGAGGAAAGCAAATTATTCGTTAGTGAATGTGCAAGTCAGTGCCATAAGCCAGAAAGAATCTAAAAAAAACGAGACTTTTCCCCGTCTTACTTTTTTTACCACATCGGATTAGTTCGTTTTAATCCGCAAACAATAACAACCCATCAGAAACAAAAAAGTGACAAAGCAGAAAGCCCCTCAAAGAAAACGAACCGTTTTTCTCTCTGTCTTTTTTTTTCTCTCCAGAAAAAAAACTCCACTCCGTTCACGGTGTGATGCCAACGAGGGAGAGACGATATTAGAATTTTTTTCTCTTTCTTCCTCCCTGGATGTCTTCTCCAACTGCAGCTTGCAGGAATCCTCAAAAGAGAGACATTGTTGCGTAGTAGAGCACTTGTTATTTTCCTGCAGTATAAAAAAAACTCTAATTCCCTCTCGAAAAGCGCCACTTTCCCTCATTTTTGGCAGTGCAGAGATTTTCCTCCCCGTGTTGCTGCTCCCGCTGTCGCTGTTGGTGTGTGTGTGTGTGTGTGTGTGCCTACGTGTGTGCACCACTCTGTGTGTGGTTGTTTGTCAGGGACCCGCAAAACGAGCGTCTAAAACTGTACTAATCTTTGGTTTTCCTGGCCGTGTGGTGTTTCTCCGTCAACGGATGATTATTACCGCAAGTGTAAATTAAATTGTTGCAGACTAAAAGCATTTTATTGGTTTAAAAAAACTCGTACGTACGTACCTTCATCATCCTCCTCATCTTGATTCCTTCATCATCATCATCATCATCCGTTGATGGTGAAGTAATAATTGCTGACACGGTAGTGGTTGCTTGGTGCTGTTTCGTGTGGAGTGGTGGTGGTTGTGGTTGTTCTTCCTTCTTGTTCTTCCTCTTGTTCATCTCTCTCGCTCGCTCGCAGTATTTCTTCTCTCTCTCGACTCCTCTATAAATCGTTACTCTTTGTGTGCTGGTGCTCGGTGCTGTGCTGTTGATGCTCTTTCTATCTGCTGCCTAGTCACATAATCATAATAATAATCTTTTTTTTCGCTCCCCCTCGCTCGTAAATACAAAGTTGAAGTATTACAAAGAGAAAAAAAAGAGAAAAAAATTTTCACCTGCTACTTTCTCTTTACTACTACTGCTACTACTACTACTACCACTACTACTACTACCACGTACTTCTTGTAACAATTTTTAACCGTTTTTTCGTACAACCGTCATACTAGAGCAGAAAAAAAACAGAAGCAAAACTAAAGTTTTTAAAAAGCCCCCGTAGTAAAGAAACAAGTATTACGTAACTTTCAATAATTAATAATAATACAAAGTAAGTAGCTGTTCATAATTGTTCTTTTTTGTAGTTTTAATCTCTTTTACCTGTGAGCTGGGTAATACATGCTGTATCTCTCTCTTTCCATCCTTTTTTATTGCTGTACTTCCTCCTCATTGCACATTCTGGGCGCTGTTTTTAAGTTCTATCTCTTCCTGTACTCGCTTCTAATCGCCGTTTAATTTTCTGTTGCTGCTTTCTTCCATCCACCACTTCACTCTCCCATTGCGACTTTCTCTTCTTTCTCTCCCCCTCACTCTCTCTCTCTCTCTCTCTCTCTCTCTCTCTTTCTCTATCTATTTTCCATGGTCGTTTTGCTATTTTTAAAAATATAAATTGTTGTTGGGTTAGAAAGTGGGTAAATTGATACCGTGAATAAGTAAGGAGGCGTATTTATTGTACCCTGGAGCACTAAAGTTATGATTCCCATTGTGGCAATTTTTACCAAGGTTAAGTATCTCGGATGCTCAGTGTGCTCGTAAAAAAATAATCGGTGGGCACTCACCAAACAGAGAGAGAGAAAGAGAGAAAAAGTACACTGACAAGTTCATTTCTCTCAATTTTCACCAACTCGGCTTGATTGATAACTTTCATTCTTCCCCTTTTCCTCTTTACTTTTCTCTCGCCCGCCACATCTCGACGAAGGCATCCAGGAAGCATATAGCATACGCGAGAAATATATGGAACGTACCTACATTTTTGCACACACTATTTTTTCCCATGAGTGAATAATGCTGACGTAAAACGTATAAAGAATGGTAAATTCGTAATAATATTAGACTTTGCCAATGATAATCACGACGCTGATGACGCTGAAATGGGGGGCGTATAGTCTTTGGGACGCTTTCTCCCCTGGCGTCCGGTACTTGTTTACGCCGTCATTTTTCCCAAGGTTGTCAATAATTTGCTTATCATCCAACTCGAACGGAAATTGATAATTTCCGTCAATGCACCTATCAATTGACGATTTCTTTACCCGCTTTCGCCTGATATATCTACATGAACTGGGAGAAATTCTGGTTTTTTTTGCTTTCCCCGCCTGGCTGCATTAAAAATAGGGATTTTCTCGAAATGAAGTTACCTCATTTAAAAGACCTGTCGTCTTACCCCGTCGCTGCTAAACCAAAAAGCGTGGTTGGGGATGCAGGCAATTAGATTAGTGTCAGCGGTTTGATCGCGGCGACTATTCCTCAGAAAACAAACCAA
The DNA here is from genome assembly GCA_027744055.1 of Callyntrura sp. NNG-2020. Lineage (NCBI taxonomy): Eukaryota > Metazoa > Arthropoda > Collembola > Entomobryomorpha > Paronellidae > Callyntrura > Callyntrura sp. NNG-2020. The sequence goes on from JAHZNE010005789.1 coordinate 23,653, forward strand.
TTCCCTGACGGCCAAAAAGTGGCAGAGACAGGAACGTCGGGGCACAAAGTTCCCGTTGTCATCCAGCCGGGGAAAAGGCTGGCTCTCTCGTAATGAAATAGCTGCCCCGTTTTGCCCAAATATCCATGCTGTGTAGATACCCACACGGCATACCCTAAGACCATATGTCTGATAGATTGAAAAAGTTTTGAAGATGATCACAAGACAGAAAAGGTAAAAAAAATGGGATGGTAACTTAAAACGGTCGTATCATCATCATCATCATCATCATCGTCACAAGCCCAGATTTTTTTGTGGGGCAACTGGTTCCTGGAAGAGAACGTAAACCGTCATCATTATAAAGTGAAGATGCAAAAAGACCCTCATCGTCCGTGGAGATGGGATATACTTTTTAAGGGCACTTCAAACGATAAAAGAGTATAATTTTATGACTGGAGCATAGATGGTATATGGAAGATGATAAGATATGTAAGAAAGGAGTGTGTCGCCTTGAAGGGGGGCACACACACACACACACACAGACGTACTCAAAATGAGGAGTGGTGGCCACAAACCGGGGGAAGATTGGCATTTTGAAGGAAAAGAGAAAGCCTTTTTTAGAAATTGCGGCGTTACCTGCTGCGTTCCGGCAAGGCACCATCGTCACCATTAGGAGGCTGCATGGGGAAAAGGAGGATTCAAAGCCATTATAAAATTGAAAGGATAGACAGTAGTAGACAGGGAGGCTTTGGGGTCAAAACCAAGAGAAAAAAATGTGGAGTGTACCGACATGAAAACCCTGTTACCTGCTATAAATATAATTGTATTGATACTCTGATAGGAGGAAAGTGGAACCCCAAAACAGGGGATTGTTTAGGGTCCTCAAAATATGTTTATAAGTTATTCAGTTATTCTCCTGTCGAGGAGAAGGGGAATTGAGAGGTCGGCTGTAGGTTCATTCCACCTATTCTAGGAGAGAGGCTGCTACTGCTGCTGTTGCTGCTAGCTCATCCACTTTCACGGATGTTATATAGGAAAAACGACAAAATAATGCAATAATAATGCATTCTCATTCGCCTACCTCTCTCGCGTCTCTCTCGGGGTAGGATGGTGCCAAGGATGGAGATCTGTTGGTAAATCGACTGGGGAGGATAGACGAGATGGATGGATGAATGGGTAGATAGATAGACAGATGAATGTGCCACACTAGTGGGCCAAAGAGAGAAAATGTTTTCCTTTTTTTGTGCATGTGTATGCACGGATTGAGATTCTTCTCGATTTTCACTATTTGCAATAATAAAGGAAACAAACAAAAACAGTTAGACATGTAGTGGGAGAAAGAGAGACGGAGAGAGAGAAAGCGGGAATGAAAGTGAAAAAAATGAAAGCTTTCTCCAGAGAAGATATGAGGGAGAGAATGAAGGAAAAGGATTAGGGATGGATGGAGAATGGATGACGACGAGGATGATGACGATGATGATGATGATGATGCTGATATATAAAAAGGCTTTCCCCTTTCTCTCTCTCTTTCTCTCTCTCTTCGTTTGTTGTGTACACAAACAAAAAAATATTCATAAATGCACACTTTCCCTGTGGAAGGAGACATATTATGTATTCTTCTTAAAGGCGCACATGTACTACTGTACATTGTTTCATTTCCCCATATTTTTTTCTCTTTTTTCCCTTTTTTCTTTCTCCACACCCGAAAATGTGTAAAATATATGGTACGTGGAGAGAGAGAAACATGATCCTGACTAGGAGGAAAATGAGAACGACTAGGGTATATAGGGAGGCGTACACACACACACACACACAGAGAGACCGGGAAATAAAGCAGGTTTCCAATCTTGAATAACTTAACTCGTTCACACACTCCTTTTGATTACGACGGCCGCCGTGCGAGTGTGGGAGAGTGAGTGTACGATTATTTACGAAACGGCCACGTTTTACAAGTACATCATAATATAAGCGCCAGTTGCAGCAGCAACAGCAGCAGCCTTCGTCCTGATTGTACTAGTACTTCAATGATGGTGATGATGGAAAGTATGTAGATAGCAGGAGAAATAATAATAATAATAATGAAGCATTTCTGTTTGTGGTTTTGGCCTTGCCTTCCCTCTCTCTCTCTCTCTCTCTCTCTCGCTCTCAATGATGATACACTAGCTATGGTGGCGGAGGCTTGCAAAAAAAAACTCACATTCAGCACATAATCCTTTCATGAAACAGAGTCAAAGCGACACATATCAGCACAAACATATTATACCAAGATGGGAAGAGAGAGAGAGAGAGAGAGAAAATGGGTTTTCGATTAAAAACGCTTTGTTCTCTCCCTCTCGCGTACACACACACTTTTAGAGGAAGGCGCATTATATTATTATTATTATTATAAATACGTGTATTCTCTAAATGCGCGCGTATCGTGCATACTGACTACGTTGACTCTTGTATCTCCCCGTAAAAAGTACGAGACTACTTTACCCACAATTTTTTCTCTCTCTCGAATATTATAGACAAGCGGAAAGAGGGAGATTAGGTAGGAAGCATATAGCGCGGTGGTCGTCAAGAAGAAGAGTGTTTTGGCCCAGACCGCCTCTCAAGAGGGCGGTATATGTAATCAACGAAGGAAAGCAAAGCAGTAGCCTCCTTTCTTTCTCTGGCTACTTATATAAAGGTTTTTCTTTTGAGGAGCAGCCACCCTGGAGTAAATTTTCTACCGGGTTTCCCGTGCAAAAAAATAGGGGGTTCAAGAGGGATAATGGTCGGGAAGGCAGTAAGGGACTGCATGTAGTAAATTGATTTCTGGGTACAACGACGTACAGGCCGCTAAGGAGACAAAAGACCGCGAAACGGCGTATCCGCACAATGTACGCAACGACGATGGTGATGAGGATGATGAGGATGATGATGATGATAATAATAATAAATGGCCTCTCTAATTATTTTGATCCTCATCCAAAAAACACATCCCCGAATTGTAGTAGACAGACACACACAAAGACGCACCCGAGAGAGGAGTTAGGGGGAACAACGTGTGTGGAATGGCAAGTAGGAGTTTTGTGTCTGTCTACAAATATCTTTGTGTGGTTGCGGCATTGTCATGCCCTCAAACGAATAATCCTCTTACTTATTTTACTTATTAAAAGGAATGGTGTATTAATTCTGTCGTAAGCTTGAAAGCCGCGTCAGGGACATGAAGAGCACCCGGGAAATATATCCTCTGCTCGGGACACACACACACTAGAGCTGTAACAGGGAAGGTGGCATTTGGACGGGAAAACAGGTTTATTATTGTGTGTTTGGAAAAAGAAACTACTTGAATGACAGCCGTCATTAGCCGGGCTCGTACGCGTCATTAATAAAATTTAGACTCAAGCCAGTTTCCAAAAACTCCACTCTACAGCTCTCTCTCTCTCTCTCTCTCTCTCTCACAGCGACGAACGACCGAGTGGGGGCAATCCATATGGTTGCCCGGTTGTGGGGAAACTTTCTGAATGTCAGTTGTCGTCAGACAGAGAGAAGATGCACTCCTTCATTTATTAGCGTTTCTACTTAAAAACGGTCGTTGGCTTCGTCTTACTCTCTCTCTCTCTCTCTCTCTCTCTGTTCGTTTGTTTACCTCTCGGGTTTGATTGGCCGGACTTGAAAATCATTAGCATATGCACACACCAAGAAACTCTGTCGGAGCAGCGGAAACTGGTTTCCCAATTTAAAGTACGCGCTCTTGCTAGCGACTCCTTAAAATTTAAAGTGGGTCGCACCTCCCCCCCACCCTATCAATATTTAGTACGACGACACAGTCTTCTCTCTATCTCGGTTTCCTACTTTCTTTCTTTTTTGACGGGAAACAGAATCGCGAAAATAAAATGCCGGAGATGACTTGGGGAGTTGATTGGACGGAGAGAGAATTCTTTTGAAACGGAAAATACAAAAGTATTCCCGTCTTTCCCTGGGCGTAGCAACGTTTTTTTGGGATAGGCGCTATTTTGCTGGCAGTTTAGTGCTCCGCGTGTGTATATGCATGTAGGTAGGTGGGTAAATATGTAAATAGGTGTAGATAGATAGATAGATAGATAGTAAATGCAAACTTTTATTCAAGCACTCTCTCTCTCTCTCTCTCTCTCGCCACTAGGCCCCATTCTGGACTCCATCCATTACGGCTAAATTAAAAACAAACATTTTATCCCCCCGAATGAAAGTTGGAGATAATCATAATATATTTCTCCGGGTTGGAGAAAGGAGCGCGATAAACAAGACAAGCGGAAAAGACAAGAATATTATTGCATTTGCATATGTTACCATTGAAAATTTACAGCTTATTATTATTTACCACATTTCCACGCTCGTTGTGTCTGACCTGACGCATTTTGGAGCTCCGCTGCTGCTGTTGCTACTCCTGTCGTGTGTCCGCTCTGCCCCTCCGACGGTGCCCTTTTATTTTAGCCTAACTTTCATCAATCCTCATACATCCACCACCGACGACGACGACGACGACGTTTCCCCGTGAATATCGGAGAGAGAAGCACACAGCGGAGCGGTATAATAAAATCCTTCCTTTTATCAATGGTTTAAGAGGACCGGGAAAGTGAGGAAAATTGTTTACGAATTTATTGTTCGTGGAATTAATGCTTGCTCTTGTGCAAAGAAAAAAAATAGGATGCTTCCGCTGCTCCTCCTCCTTCTCCTCTGCTCCATTTTATAAGATGCGTGAAAAACTTGTGTCTGATTTATCCTTCCTTCGAAAAAAGACAAGACAAACCACTCATTTGTATTTTGTAGCATTTCCAACATTAGTCAAAGGAGTTAAGCAACAAGAAATGTGTGTCTCGTTTACCCAACAACACCCAGCAAACTTTCCCAAAAAGGGAAAACTTTTTTTTTTCGTTTCGTTCTCCCCTTTTCTTCTCGAGTTCCTTGGAGCAGGAGTAGGAGCAGCAGAAGCAGCGGCAGCAGCAGCAGCAGCAGCAGCAGCCACGTCAGGTTGCATGTAACGAAGGTATTTAAAGAAAAAACAAATTTCCTGTCTGCACCGCCGCCGCTTCTTTACAGACATCCCTTGTATTTGAACAGCTAAATCCTCTTAATATCATCTCATCATTCGGTGTGTGCATGTCATCCATTACAGCCATTTGCTGCCGATTGTGTAAAGCAAGCGTTTGATTTTTCCTCGCCCGAGAAAACTCTTCTCTAAACTCGGCTCCTTTCACCAAAACTAAAAACTATGCAAAACATTAAAACTTTCTTTCTCCATTACTTCCCTTGTCTCTCTCTCTCTCTCTCTCTCTCTCTCTTACTTTCTCCTAAATTCCATATTATTACCCTTTTTCATTTTGTCCTCCTGTCATCTTATCATCGATCGTAGTCGTGATCATCTTCTTCTTGTTCCTCCTTTTTACTCTTTCTTTCCACTCATTTTAATAAATACATTTATCAGCGTTGCCCACACGCTCGCCCGGTGTGCATAGACCGAGTTGCCCCGCTTTCTCCCCATTACTACTACTACTACTACTACTACTACCGCTACCGCTCAATCTGCTCCTTGTTCACTTTTTTCCAGAGGGCAAATTCACAAGTAGGCTCGTACGTACACATTTTCTCTCTCGTTCACACACACACACACGCCCAACTTTGTATAAGAGAAAAGGGAAAACGTGGAAACAGCTACATACAATTACAACCATTCAAACTTTTTATTTTCCACCAAACTATTCCTGTGATGATGATGATGATGATGACGATGATGATGAGGATGACGGGACTGGTGTACATACATACATACAGTGATGAAATACTCGGCTACTCTTTTCTTTCTCTTTCGTGTGTCCTCTCCAACTAGTTCTCTCTCGCTTCGAAAAACGCACACCACTCACTACTATTACTACTACTACTACTACTACTACTGCTGTTGCAGCTTTCCACGGCAACTTTTTTTCCATTTCTTGCTCTCCCTTGCAAAGTAGAGTTGTGTGCTGTTTGTTGAAAAAATCAAAGTTGAAGAGAAAAGAGGAGGAGGAGGAGGGTCGCATTAAAAGCCTGATTTCTTTCCCCTTGTTTCTCTTTGTCGCTGGGCGAGCCTTGCTGTTATGGCAGTTATCACTGTCAAATTAAATATTTTTTTCTTGTCCTGCTAGTCCTCCTTCCATTTTGTCCGCCCCAAAAAAAAACCCCGAAATGGTCTAGAGATATACACACACATACATATAGTGTGCGGGCATGTACATTTTTTAAAACCTATTCTCCTTCAAGGATACTGTCACTGTTGCTGCAATGTAATTCACCAGCTGTTTTCGTACTCACGACGCCTTTCCTGATGGCAGTGATGCTGACAACGACAGTGTTGGAAGGGGGATGAGAAAAAAAAGAGGCGATACGAACCGACATGAGGATGATATTAACAATCGATCATTCTTCACATTATAAACGGCAAACATGTAAATACATTTTATACTCATATTTCCGGATTTATAACTAAAAAAACATGAAAACGGTTCGCACTTGCTGGTTCGGAAGAGTGGTGGCGGCGTTGGTGGTGGTGGTGGTGGGAGTAATAGTGTGAGTAACTGTGTAATGAAATGGATGGTTGAATAGGGAAAAGGGGAAAGTTTTTCGTGTTTGCTTTCCACACATAAGCACTCACACGTATATATACATACATACACACACACACACACACACACACACACACACCATCTCTATAGTTCTGTACGTCCGTAATATTGTAAATATCCGCATGGTTGATAGGACAGGCAGGGAGAGAATGGGAAATGGGGAGGAAGAAATAGATTATGAATAAAATATACAGACGATACAATAGCGCTGGATAGAGAAAGTAAAGAAAAGAAGGAGAGAGTCAGCAGAGTTGGAGATGGTCGTCGTCGTCGTCGTCGTGTACAGTCAGTGGGGCCCATTAAAGATAGTGTGCTGCCGGGGCTCCCCTCTCTCTCTCTCTCTCTCTCTCTCTCGAAATAATAGAAAAATTGTTTTTATATTTTTCGCGAGTGAATAATAAAATAGGGTAGTGATGATTAGTGGGAGAGGCGGGGAGACAGAGAGAGAGGGAGAGCGCTACAAAAAGTAATAATAAGTGTAGGGCCTGGCCTAAGTGACCGGAGAGGCGCAGGATACATACTTTTTCTTTGAGAGAGGGAGGCTTATAGAGGCATAGGAGCATTTTGGGGCATTCAAAGTAAATAAGAGTGTGTGGAGCTGCACAAACACGTTTCCTTCTTTTCACTTTCTCTTTCCTCCTTTTATTTCTTTTCAATTCCTGAGAGAGAGAGAGAGAGAGGGAGAGAGCGGAAGGGAAAGATACAGGGGCCAGGATGATGAAGTTTTAGTGGAGCTAAGTGGCTGGCTAATCTAAATGTAAAACGCATCGGGATCAGGATCATTCCCCTTTTATTTTCTTCCCAAAACAAATAACAAGCTTGTGTGTGTGTGTGAGAGAGAGAGAGAGAGAAAGCCCGGTAGCGCAACAAAGGTTGCCCCCCCCCCACACACACACAAGAAGCAGAAAACTGCGGCGGATACGTCGTCGAGAGAAACGGAGAAAGGAAACGTGTGTGGTGGTGGTGGAGAAGTTGAAGGAGAAATTTGTTGGGGTAGTCAAATAGATCTGGGTTGCTCTGCTCTTTTAGAAACCATCTCTCTCTCTCTCTCTCTCTCGCTCTTTTCTCCCGCCGTCCGGGGGACCAGCGTAGTATTTCCGCGGTCATGTTATCAATAACCGTTTCTGTCTTGTTTAGATCGAGCGATGAAACCATGTGACGGTGGTGGTGGTGGCGGCTTTATGAGAAGAGAAAAAAAACGTAAAGTCGTTGGGTGTATGATGGTAGAGGCAGTTGCCTGGCGAGAGATTGAGTCGAATTATGAAGGAAGATTGAAAATGCTATTCCTATCGGTGTACATCAATTTTATTTACTTTTTGACAAGTCAGCCTCCTTCACTGCGGCTGTTATGTACAGCCATAGTTATATAGAAAGTTATCTCTCTCTCTCTCTGCGAGTAGACGTGTTTATTTATAAAGAGATAGAGTGGGAGGCCCTCGCTGTGTATCATTTTCAGGAGAAAGTTGGTCGAGTAAATAGCCTAAATAGCTAGTTTCCTTCCAACATTCCTTCATCACATTTCCAGGGGGAGGGGGAGGAGAAAGCGGGAGAAAATGAAGAGCAAAATGATGGAAAGAGTGAAAAAATAAAATAAAGCCGGAGTAGACGGACAGAAATGCAAAAGCAAACGGGTCGTTTACCGACTGTTATAAACATTGCCACTACTCCTCCTCCTGCGATATGGTACAACCATTCTTTTTTCCCCCATTTTATTCTCCTCACACACGAAAACAAGTCAGAGCAAAACCAAGAAAGTGGAGGATACTAGCAGTGGTGTCTTATTCTCTCTCTCTCGCAATAATAATGGTAGTTGGAGTGGTGGTGGGGGCACGACAAGAGTGTCATTGCTGATTCTACAGGGACATCCAGGAGGAAAACAAAGTGCCACTTTCTTTTCTTCTTCATCTGCCCTCGTGTCTCTTTTTTCCTCTCTCTCTCTCTCTCTCTCTCTCTGTCTCTGTCTTGTTTGCTGTGTGCATTATACAAAACACATGACATAATACGCCAAAGCCTCG
>JAHZNE010005790.1:0-26591 GCA_027744055.1 Callyntrura sp. NNG-2020
TAATTTTGGCCATGGGCCGGTTATCTGATACACATTTAACTTCGGATTATTTATATTATACTGTGTGTTATAGTTGTAAAACAGCTTAGGTTGTCACTATGTTACACGTTCAGCTAGCACGTAAATAAAGTCAATCTCAATTTGAAACCTCCAGAGGTCGTTGAAGGTCAAATATTGTTTTCTCCACTGCTTCCACGTGTTAACTCTTATTAAGATGGGGTTTTCGACAATTTGACAATGCCAGGTTGGGACAGGGGGTAACACGTAGGACCAGGGGGTTACAAATGGGACATAGTTGGAAGTATGTGACGTTATATACTAATGTGCTTACACGTATTGTTTTTACTGTAAAGTCCGAATTTAAAAACAATACTCGTAAGTTTGTAACGATATTTCCGTTTGAAGAATGCTCATTTTCCCTCAAAATGATAAAGCTCATGAATTGACTTTTTCAAAGCTATTGTCATACAATTATGGTAAAAGAGCCTTGCTAATAAAACGCTAACAACAACACTACTGTGTCGCCAGTAGTATCAATTAGTTATTAGTTAGTCTCGTTTTAGCTTTAGCTAAACAGTTAGCAGTTAATCCAACAACGGATACATTGACTACGAATTATGTCCACACCGTCCATTCTTCTTGGCCATCAGAAGGCATCATTCATGCAAAATCTGATTTGAATAAACTTTCTGCGTTAGCTGTTCCATTCATTTGTACCACTTCATACTACCATTTCCTTACCAGTGAAAACTTTTCACCCAAGTAAACTATGAAAACCACTGCAGCGGCCTTTACACGAATCAGTTTAACTACCATCATCTCAGACTGCAGCAGCACATGAGGCAACAGGAGAGCAACGTAGACATCACGTCCGATGATTGTGTGCTTATACTTGCGTCCCCTATTCATTGCATTCGCTGGTTTGCTTGACTGTTGCTTGCTAGGCTTATCGAAACAAAAATAACAGCAGCAGCAGCAACACCAAACCAACGACCGCGTACAGTTTACCGGCAAACCAGAGCCAGTAACCTTTTCTCTCCCTCTGTCTCAGGAACACACATCACACTCACACATATTGCAGCATGACAGAAAGAGAGGAGCTGCAATAGTGCATCAAATTAAAAAAAGCTTCAAAAAACACCACCAGCACACCAAAGGCACAACGCACCTCCATTCCATCATTGCAGCAGCAGCAGCAGTAGTAGTAGTGTAATGTAGTATCGGTGGCTCTCATAGCTTTACTTCACACGTCTACTTTGCCTCTTCAGCAGCAGCACCAGCGACAAAAGCCGTCGTCGTGACATGCGTTGAGTATGTAAAAACAAATTGAGGGAATTCCCTCATTCCTGGTTAAACAGGCAATAAAAATAAGATGGAGCATCTTTTGCTCACTTTGGTGCTTCATCTCTTAATGCTAATTCTTATCGTCTCCCTTTTTACTTTTTTTTCTCCTTCCTTCCTTTCGCGTAGTCTTACATACAAGCACACACGCATTCCACCACAGAACTGTGCAATAAATAACCTGAAATAGGCAGGGAAGTACCAAGTCAATGGCAAATCTCCCTCTGTAAGAGCGGTACCTCTTTTCCCGTTTACTCAGTGTGCAGATTACTGTGTAGCTTACGCACTCACACACGCATATTATTTTGCACGATTCTTTCTCTGCTCTTGTTCTTGAATCAGAAGTCGACCCCTACTCTTTCGCTATTTTTTGTACTGCACACTTGCACTACTGCTGCTGCTTGATTCACCTCTTCAGCTCCCTTCTCTGAGAGATCTCTGCTTGCTCTCTTCACTTGTTCCACAACAGTTAATGGTGGTGATTGCAGACAGGAATGCATGTATATAGTTAGTTGCCTTGATATGAGTCGGTCAAAGCTACACGGCGACACGATGGAGGATCTCGCTCTCTTTCTCTACTCTGTACTCACTGTTTATGCGTGCATGTATTTTCATATAAACTGATAGTGAAATAGCTGTCATGCTTCTGTTCTTGGAGTACGCAGCGTAGTTATTCAGTACCACTGCATATACATTTTTAGTGTGTGTAGCCTGGCTCAGAGCCGGTAAGCAGACGATAGAGCATTGACAGTGAAAGTCAGGTGCATAATAGATGACCTTCAAGATAACAAGAACGTGTATGTACCTACAATGAAATGGTTAGTGCGTGCGCGTGTTGTATTGGATCCAGCTGGAGTTATGGTACATGGACAGTGATTTGTAGGAAGGGTGATGATTAACAGAGGTGCGAAACCATGAGTAGTTGGAATGAATGTAATATAATATGTATGGTATTTTCAATAGGTTATGTTTGTCCAGATAACTGGTTTTTGCTGTACCTTGGGAAATGGCAGGCGTAACAGCTGGAATGGCTGTTGGCGGTGGAGGTAGAGGAGGTGGGAGTGTCTGAACTGATAGAACTGGAGCAGCTACCGCAACTGGAACAGAAGAGGCGGCAACTTGCTGAGGAGGATTAATCGTAGGATTGGTGGATACAGCAGCAACAATTGTATTACCACCAGGACCAGCTACTTTTATGGAGGTTGCACCGGATGCTGCGGAAGCGGCGGCAACAGCTACCGCACGAATGGCTATCTTTGGTTTGATCCCTTCGAAGAAAGGTAGGGAGGTTCCTCCTCCGAATTGTTTTATCACAGGACCTACATTTGCACCATAGGCACACCTGAAACATATAGAAAGAAGGAAGTAGTAATAGACGGTGTTGTCATCGTCAGTTTGAAATTAATGGAATTCTTCATTTGAACAACTTACTTGACACATTGGACAAATTGCTCTAGACTCAAGACTACATTAGGATTTTTTCTTGCTGCCGAGTACATCCTGTAAATTTCCCCTTGTTCGATGGAAGTTCCAGAAGCAGACTCGAACGTACCCTTCAGCCAGGCGATAGACCAAGCCTCCTCACTGAGGGTTCCTCTTGGAGTCACCAAGCTAATGGAAGGGGTAACCACGTGGTGCTGATTCATGTTGTGATTTGAGATTTGAGGAATATTCGCAGTGACGAGGCATGTCGATGGGGCACCATTTACTGTGGCGTTCGTGACAACACTTCCGCCTACTGAAGTTGTGGAAGATACAACTGCAGTACCCGCAGGAACAGTATTTGGAAGGGATACGGCTTTTTGCTGTGGGTGTATGACAACAGTTGTTCCTGTCGAGGTGAGAGGGGCTGCAATACTGTCATTGACTATGCCACTGTTATTGTTCATAATCTGGAAACAATTTATTTGTGAAGGAAGAAGAGCACTTGTAGGTTTTGATAGCACAGACGATGGCTGCTGCGGATGCAACGCGACTGCTGCTACCACCTGAGGGTGTTGACCTTGAACATATTGTTGAGGCTGTGATGGGAGTCCTAATGATGTTGTATTGAGATGATTGACGAGGCTCGTCGAACTGGCGGGGTTACTGAACACTTGACTACTGCCATTTAGGTTACTACTACTTGGATTTAGTAACTGGACAGGTATCGTAGCGGCGGGTTTAATATTTGTCTGTTGTTGCGTATGTTGAAGTTGTATAGGTTGAAGACCAATTTGACCTGGTGCAACTGGAGGTACAACAGTAGTTCCAGTGACAATTTTTAGTCCGGGGGAGGATGCTGGGGAAGGTCGACCTGGCGTCGTCGATCCAGTAGCACTTGGCGCGTAAATGGGATTCGGAGGCTGTTGAAGTACCTGTTGCAATAAATGTTGCGATGGAGGGACTGGCTGGGCAACCGCATGCGGGAGTTGAGGCAATGATACCATTGCTTGTTGATGAACTGGTTGTACTGAAGGGAGGGAAGGAGTAGAGGAAGCTGCGGTCGTTACCGTGGCAGCTGATGTTGAATTGATTGCTGGTGCAGAGGACGAGGATGACGATGAAGAAGGGCCTGGTGTAGTTGTTGCTGCACCGGTCACAGTCTCGACCACTCTCATAAGTATACATCCCTTGGGTCCATAGCTCTGCGCTTCCACCGTGACTAGGGAGACGAGCGTAGCTACTGAACCCTGAACACGAACAATTTCATCACAAACGGCTTCTCCAAGTCCTGTCATGGATAGAATGCATTCCAAAGTGTAAATCAACAGCATAATGTCACTTAAGGTGAGAAGGTCACACATCCTGCGGTAGACACGGTTCTCTATGTATCTCGCTATTATGCCCTCATTTCCTTCCACTCGGGTCAACTCTCTCAGGGATTCTAGACTTCGCAAAATTTTAAATCTGTCAGACGAAAAGACTCCTGTAGTGACCAGTGTAAGGAAGAGCGAGCTAAGGGGATCCCGAAGAGGTTCCTCCAATTTTATGTAACTGGAAATGTTACCAATTATGTCGAATGATGCTTGTGCAAGAGAACCGAACGAACAGTTAGCGGCCACCAGTAGAAATCTCATGAGTGTTGGGTTTTTCGCCATGATAAGAGCATTATCTTGTTCAAAGCTAAGGTTTCTTAGGATATGGGCAATTTGACAGATGCGTTGTCCAACCTTGTCACCAGCTTGATGAGCTCGTGATAATGTGAATGGAATTGTGTCTGTCGGACTATCTCCTCCCTCGTCTGCGATTGCCAAACACTTTTTCGATTTTGGAAAATGAATACTGAACTCTACATTAGGCAACGAGGAGGAACTAGAAGAACCAGCCTCTATGAATGTATTTTCTGTTCTTTGACACGGACAACTTGAACAACACAGCCGGGAAAACGGTTCACTTTTAACATTAGAGGCAATGTCATCATTGTCATCATTGTCATCATTTTTATTAGAACTATTTATTTCAACGCATTCGACATACTCTTTTACTGAAGTCTCAACATTGTCATTACACACAGGGCTTTTGGGGGATGCCTCGACATCACCATCTTCCGTTTTGGACGATGAAATAATGCAACCGGATGACTCGTCGTGGGGTTCAGGAGACTCATTCTTTCCGGAAGTTGAGGATTGTAGTGCATTTGATGTGCTAGGGACACATAGTTCTTCATCATCTACCCCACATAATTCTTGTCGAGATTCACGTAGCCTAGTCAACTTGAGTCGAAGAGCTGTTCCTACTGCATTTTTTTCTTCCTCCGGCAAATCGCCATCCTCGATTTCCTGAATTTGTGAAATAATTGAACCTTCATCGTCAGTCAGTCCGAGACTGATGTTTACTCTCTTTACAAAGCATTCGCAAAGCAGCTGCCTCGAGTCGGGCTGATGAATCACCTCGTCCCAAAATTCAGCGTAGTCCATATCCCTTCCGTCCTTGTACGTTTCTTCCATGAGGAGTCGCATACCACAGTCTTGATATATCCCAGCGTGAGCTAGCAACATGTTGAGAATGGCAGGGCTCTTGGAAAAACGCAAAACATGTTTCGTTTCGTTGGAAAGCAGCGTGCATACACTGATCGCCATATCCTGCTCATTTGGCAGGGGACTTTGTAAGGAAAGCAGGAGTCCTTCATAATCAGATGTCTCCAGGATTCGGGACGAAAGTCCAAGCTGAGATCTATTGTGGTCGGTTATCTCCTTTGGCGGATGATGGTGATGAGATGAGGAAGAAGAGTGGTGACCATGATGACTTGAAACTAGCTTATTGTGATACCTTCGTCTGCTGCGGAAATCCTCCAGATAGTCATCCTCAGGTTCTTCTTTGGTGTCTACGTCCTCCCCCAGGTAATGGATTTTTTCGTAGAGCTCCAGGTAACGCAGATAAATTTGTTTAATGGCAAGACCTCCATTTGTCGCTCGGGGAAATTTAAAATGCTCCAGCAGTTTGTCCCACTCGTTCCTCAAGTTAATTTTCTCCCATCCCCCATGACTCGTCACAATTTGGTAGAGAAGATAAAGATCAACTTCCTTCCCATTGATTTTTGGATCGCACTGAAGACCAGTGCCACGACTCTCGTGAAACTGTATCAGGTCACGAATGAAAGCATACTTGGCGCGAAGGTATTCTGGATCCTGTTGCTGAATCCCCATTTTACCTTCGCTGTCTTTGCGACAGTCCGCGGAGCTCTTCCTGAGCAAAGCGGAGTGTGGTGTGATAGTTATGTTCAATGCTATGAATTTTTGGTACGAATGACGGCGCGGTAGATTATCTATAGTAATAACGACATAGATGATAGACTATTTAGCCCACTGAATTCTCAAACCCACTCAAAATTCACACTTTCACTCATAACTTTTTGCCCATAAATTTTAATAAAATTAAAAAAATATGCAACATGAAATTCTCACCTTACACCGCCACCTTCTTTCTCAACAAAAGGAGTCATTTTCTCGTCTACTTTAACCTCTACATGGCTAGAAGGTATAAACTATTTCCCATTTCCTTTGACATCAAGAGAGTAAGAGTAAACTCTGTTAAAACATTTGTTTGTATAAACTAAACATGCATTTAGATTCTCAGCTGTTATAATTTTCGTCCGATGATACCTCCATCTCTCTGTCCTGACTCCATCTCCAAAATCATTAATATTTTCGAACGAAAAATCTTCTGCATTTCATTGGAATTTCTGAATTTCGTCACTTCTTAATATTCCTGTTATTGTTTAATATCTTAACCAACCGGCAAGACAAGGCGATCCCTTAACCAAGATTTCGATGTTGATTAGATGATATATAATAGTTACTTGCGAGTACATTAAGTAAATGTATATTTGTGTTAATGAATAATAGGGGCGCTTCAAAAACATAGACTGCTGTACAGCACATTCTAATGATGATGTTGATCAATGATGAGCGCAAGAGTAGCAGTAGTGCACTTAAGCACTAGTTGTTGTAGTAAAAGTAATAATAGCACTACTGCTGTTTACTCCTCTCGTTTTCCCTTGATGATGGAACAGCAAACAGCAGCGGCAATATCCCGCGTCAAACGCACCATCAGCACCAAAAGTGCACGATAGTGACCACCACCACGGAAAACCAAACAATAGCTGCTGTGGTACAGTTACTTCCATTAAACTAGTTGATATTTGCTGATGTGTTGTATTATTATTAGGATCGTTATCTCGAGCACAGTCGCAGCGTGGGTAATAGTAACTATCCCCCTTGTCAACCCGGTTCACCATTTTTTGCTCTTTTTGATAAAAGTATAACCGACAACGGCTAACAGGGCATCAAGTTTTTGTAATTCGCCCATCACCATTCCGGTGGTCATTAATTTTATCCGTTGTCCGTTACGTCCTACATCATTGCTGTATTATACGGTATAAGCAGCCAACGCAGAATTATGTATGCGATGATTAGTAAGAGTCGTCGTGTGCTCTCTTCCTGTTTAACTTTAAACTTTACTTTACCACCACACACACTTCCACAGAAACGCACATGCTTCGGTTCGGAGAGAATGTACGAATCCGCTGTTTCTAAATAAGTAGTTGTTTTTATCAATAACGGAAGTGGAACATGATGTAACATGTAATTTTCCTAACTTCTCAATCCTTTCCTTTGTGAGCACTGTTTTGTTGAACCGCGCATCCTTCTTTATATGGACACTTTGATAACTGGCCGCCCGAGTCTATATTTCATCGTTGACGATTCCATTGTGCGGTAAGCGTGATCCCGAGAGTGATTAATAAAATTATGCTGCTACAAAAACTCTGATTTTATATATTTCCTCCTGATGAATCGCATCCTCTTCTTTTTCGTCCAATTCTCTCACTACCTCTCTCTCCTTTTTACACACATACATACGTTTTTTATCAATATTCTTGTAAATACCCCAAAGAACAAGAAATTCCTCCAATGAACTACTCGCACCAAGTTCAGCAGTAGCAGCAGCACAGCAAAATTTATATAAAAAAGCAGAAAAAAACCTCGGACTCACATATTATTATAATATTCACGCACACTTAACCCACCACGGAGGAGATGAAGACAACGAAGACAACGTAACTTTTGTGATTTTCTCTTTCTCTCTCTCAAGTCCAAGTCACAGTCACCACACTTCGTCTTTTGCTCCTTTTTTAACTTGTTAGTTGTTACAAGTAGTGTACTCCTCTCAACTTATTTTTCCTCTTCTCCGTCTACTTCTTTTTTCTCCGTAGAAATTCTCCTCTTGTGTGCTCCTCATATTCTTTTTTCTCTCTCCTCTCTGTCTCTCTCGCTCTCTATAAAACCTTAGTCAGTTTACTTTGATAGCAGCGAGCAAGATGAGCGTACACACCAGTATTATAAATATGTGATGTATCTATCTCTATGGATATATTCATCATTATTATTATTACTATTAGCTATACAACAACAGCCCTGTTATATTCTGCTTATGATGGTGGTGGTGGTGGTGGCGGTGCTGCTGCTTCTGCTGCTACTACTCATGATGATGACTACTATGACGACGACAACGACGATGTACCTCCATTCCATACGTACGTACATTCAAATTTAACATTGCATTGATATTTTTTGTGTGTGCCCACTTTACGTTTAGCATTACTCGTCTCTCTGCTCTCCCTCTCTCTCTCCCTCTCCTCTACAACACGCCGCTCCGCTCGCTCGCTCTGTTGCTATTATGTGTGAGTTTTCAGAGTTGGTTGCTTTGGTGCTAGTAGATAGAGTGCTGCTGCTGCATGCTGGCTCGCTGGCTTTAAGCTTACTTTATGTTTTTCGTCGTCGTTTTGCAGCCAGTTTACTTTTCGTTTTGTTGTTCATCATGGTATGGTGTACTTCTCTCTCTCTCTCTCTCCCCGTATCCACCACTCTGTATGTTTCTCGCTCTCTCTAAATCAAGCTTTACTAACAAGGGGAACATACACTCGTAATAAAAAGCGTGATACTCTGAACAAAAAGTACAAGAGCAGCAGCAGCAGCAGCGGCCGTTCTATTTTGTTCTTTAGCTCACTGTCTCTTATAATATTGCGTTGGTTTTCTAATAGTATTTTTGGTTGTTGTGGCACAACTACAGGCTACCATCATCAAAGCAGTGAACGAACATTCAATATTATGCTTTGCACTCCACACACACACACACACACACACACACAATTTCAGCATTATTACTTATTATTAGACATAAAGCATAATCATATCTGCATATATGCAGAACTGAGATATGTATGTATTTTTTTTAAATATTATGCTACAGTCATTGCGACGACGACGGACAATAATGTAAAGTTATATCATCGTCATCATCATCATCATCATCATCATTGCTGCTGTTATGTATGGTAAATGAGAGAAAAAATTGTTTTAGTGGTGTGTGTGTATTGTCTGCGGCTTTCATACATTTGATTGTAAAGTGTAAATAGTGTAATGCAGACAGGCATGTACAAATGGCGGTGGTAGAAAATGTCGAGTCGTTTCGTACATTTTTTTCTCTCTCCCCCCTCTCGCTCTTTCTCTCTTTTATTCTTGTTTTCTTTTTACTCATCAAATTTACTATATTTGCATATTCATAAAATTGTGATTACGACCAGCGTTTTTTTTACCTATTATATTTTCTTCGTTTCTTCATTATTTATCAACAGAAGACAGTACGTGGTCCGCAGCGAATAATGTATATATATTTTCTATGGCGAATATTTCCCCGTCGTCGTCACCGTGATGATGAGTGTTGCAAGGTAACCTTTAGTAGGCAACATCATCACGATAAGTTGAGGTGAAGAAGGTATTATGCATGAATGACTGCTATCAAGGAAAATGGACGCTTCAAGTGAACTATTACTCCTGCCAATGAACTATTGAATATGGAAGTGGCAATAAATTGCTATCTCGGCACATGAATCCTTTTTGTGTCGTCCTTTTCATCCTTTATTTGATTTCTTCTCATCTCCGATTATTCGTTGTATGCGTAGCCGTCCGTCCGTCCGTCATCTTCACAACGACAGACCGGGGAGTTTTTTTTCTGCTAATGGCCCCCTATCCACGCATTGTTCATTAAGAAAAGAAGGGAACATTTTTGCAAAACATCAACAGCAGCATTTCCCTCTTTGTTGCATTGCTGTGTGGTGGTGGTGTGGAGTTGCACTACATTGCCGTGTCACCTATTTGTGTGTACACAGTGTGTAAGTGCGTGCATCGCTTCTTTTCTCCCACTCTCACTAGCTCACGAACGTACACACTCACAGTCAACAGTACGCATATGAAAAAAAGCCATACAAAATGTACACAAACGCTCTTCACCTTTCCCAGTAGCTACGTTGCTAGCGACCGACGAGGAGCATCATTCGGTTCACGGTTCTTGGTATGATGATGATATGATTCATGTGATCATGTAGGATACCACGATATAACGGGTAGACAGAAGGAAGATGGTTTTCAGTTTTGATGGTTTACTGACTGCCGTCAGAAGAGCTGGGAGCAAGTGTCCTTGCTTAGCTTCCGTGTGTCTCTAATTTTACTTCAAGCCAATAATCGGCAGCAAAGAGGGACAATACCGTTCAATGGAAACAATAGAAACCATGCTTAGGATACCAAATAATCGTTTCGTTGACGAGATTCTTAAAGTCGGCGAGTTATTGCAAAAATTAATGGCGTCTTAAAACAAAGGGCACGTCGACTCAGCGCAAAAGAACGTCGAGTGTACATCAAGTTTTAGGTTTTAATGTGTCTATAAATTCACGGCATATATTAACAGTATTAATGTACTGATTTATATAATGAACCGTTATAAACGCCGTAGAAAAGGGGCACTGCAGTTTATTGTTTCAAAGTTGATCTCTCGAGGTTTCCCTGGTCAACCAGCCGTTGTCAAACTTTATAAAACGATATATTAGTATAATATGTCGTGGTACCTGCATACTGACTGTATACGCAGTTGCAGCTCATTTGGACGAGTACACTTTTACCCCTTCGGTTCTCGCCGGGGGGTTGGCCTCAAGTGCTCATCTTCGAACTCGACCAAGCTGTTGCGGTCGATTGGTGGAAACAGTTTTTTTTATTCTTTTTTTCGTTTACATTTACGAGTTATCGTGATGACAACCGGACGGGGTCAACAGACACACAATGATTCCGGAGAGGTACACTACAGTGCACCTTAATAATCGCTTTAATGACTTATAAACTTGAAACCAACAACAGTAGTAGTCAAGTTGAGGGAACGCGTTCTCTTTATTCATGCTCTTTACCCGCTGTTGCGTTCTGAATAGGTTGTCCGCGTTGTATTGTGTATCTACATTTTATATACTTTGTATTTATATTACGTTATTAATATTATTGTTATTACCATACCAACAATACCAAGTAACAGTATTTTTGTATTGTGACATGGCATGGGTTCATGCTGATGTTCATATAAATGATGGTGTTACGTATTTCAGCTAATATATCTATCTAATGTTTGGTGATGCATGTTATCATTTACGATGATAATGAGAAGGAACCTAACATTAATATTGCTAGACTGGCGGCTACCTATATCAAAAATTCAAGCTAATCAAGAGAATCAGTCAATCCACACAACACAAAACAGCGAAGAGTTTTGGCGATGTTTTATTCACAGTAGCAGAAAAATGAATGTTGCACAAGTACAAATGAAATAGCAAAAGCTCCTAGCTAGTGGAGTACATGAGGCTTTTCCTCGACTGCAGAATCTTCCACTAAATTTCGAATTGTAAACACGAATCAAAGGGAAATGTGCTTCAAAGACGGAACCCTACAATAGATTAGTTCTTTTGGTTTCATCTCTGTCGGTTCGTTGGATGATTCTGCAACCTTGGAACGTTCTGAAATTTATAAACAACGAGACGAAGCATTTTCACAATTCTTCCATTGCGATGCATTTATTGCTGTCGTCGTTTGTTACAAGCCTACAAGTTGTAATTGTAATTTTGTGTACGTGCAGTAGAACCTCTCTGTAATCACCTCCCAATGGAAAAACAACAGCATGAAATTGATGCATTCTCGACATCCTGTTAAATTATATTTGGCTGTTAAAGTAATAATAATATTATTACTTACCAGCCAAATAATAATATTATTATTTATATATAAGTATTATAATAATATATCTAGAGATTCTATATGTTTTAATTATTAGATGAATTTATTTAAAACGTCAAAAACTCTTCCAATTCATTTTATTTAGCTTTAAATTAACTATTAGCATTAAATTAAATGTATTAGCAATTGAACTTATAGAGTACACATTGCTGAACAATGAACAACTTGATCCATCGAAACAAATCATTTTTCACTTTCAATATTTAAAGAATTTCATTTTCCTTTATCTATTTTAAGTCAAACACACGTGTAACTAACAGCACTATTACATGTCACCTATATACAATACAGAAACATAACGCCATGTCAGAAAAAACGCATCACAAAAGTTATTTCGTTTAATATGTTGTTGCTGTTGTACTACCACAATGCGATATGAGGGATGGTGCAATTTACATTGCACTTTTGCAAACTGTTTGCGAGGTGGACCATTTACAACTTTACAGAACATCTGATGATAGGTCAGGTCGTTGATACATAATGAAAAATCTGCAGTAGTTTCTTGATTCTTGCATTGGTTGTCCGAGTAATTTTGAAGTTTAACATGTAATTCAATGTTTAAAAAATGCGAGATTTGTAATAAATTAATAACTCGGAAATTAAATAGCCAGGCAATAACAGACGTACGCCGCGTTTCCAGGCAATAACAGACGTACGCCGCGTTTGAAAGTGCATGGGTAACTGAACACAATGTGAATGACCATATTCGAAGATACAATATTAAATATTACAATCCTTCATTTTCATTTTTCGCAGCATTTGTATGCAGGAATAAATTTTAAACTCTTTTTTTAAATATAGCCTCCTCGTCAACTAGCTCATAATTATCTACCAAGATTTTCATATTATGATACCAATTGCAATTATATGACGGTTCTAATTTTACACCATTGAATGATTCCTGGAACTCCGCAATGTGCTTGACTACTCGTACTCATTATCTTACAGTGGAACATATATCAAGAACATTAATTATACACATAACATAACGGAAACATGAATATAAGGAGTATGCAGTATAAGTACAACGCTAACGTTTCAAGATTGGTCGAAGAATGTGGATGGATGGGACCGAGACAAGTGCCTCTATATTTGCGACTATTACAACGAGGTTTCACCTACCTACTGTTTTCTATATCGCCTGCATTCTGCACTCGCCATACATGACGTATTATTCTCATAATCATTATTATCATTGTTAGCATCCAAGTCATGAAAGCTATAATCATGATTATAATATGTAAGTGAATTCGATCAGTCCTTCCCCCAACTCTACCAAAAAAGCAGAATTAGAAGAGCAAAAGCGTTTAATAAAGCGGAGTGTGGGAAAACATGTTCATGTTCATACATTTACCTGTTATACAATTGGTTTTATTTGCCGTTCCTCACCATTTCATTCGCAAGTCGAGTATGTATGAGTTGCGTTGAGTAGTCCGCACTCCACACTTTTACTTTACTTCATTGTGCAGATGTAGATAAAAAAAAGTAAAACGAGCGTAAGCAACACACATGAATCAGACATAGATATCCCATCTGCATCTATCAATATATACGTTAGACAGATATCAGGTTTCGAGCGGATACTTCGTTCGCCTGAGCTCAAGTCTACTCCGCATCTTCTTGAGGTGCAATGAGGTAGTAGTTTGATCTCCAAGTCGAAGATGCCAATAACATATGTATATCTGAATGCAGTAGACTACCAATTATTAGTAGTATCTATTTTGAAGTATTCATTTAATCATCATCTACGACATATCACGTCAAGTGAAAACGAAGAATGAGAAAAGGCCTTCTTGTTCCGACATGGGTTTACCTCGTCTTTAATTGCAGCATCGTCTAATAAATCTAATCGATGCTACTATTAATGCTGATGCTTTTCTTGTGATATATCGCCGTTGTAGTGTATACCTACCTACATATATTAATATTAGGAACCAGAGCAGAAGTGCTGTGAAATAAAAATATGCATTTTATTTCAATGGTCTGCGATTGTAATGCTGTGCAAGGCATGCACACTCTGTGCATGCCAAAATACCAAGCCAACATACACTTGCCTTGTTTCTTTCTTTTACAAGTACAATACAAATGACTTTTATTTCACCACTTTTACCCAGAGTAGAATGTCCGATCTGGTCCTAATTCTTGAACCCTGGAAACGGCAGCTAAATCAGTGCGAGTTAATTCATAACTAAAATTTAATATGGTCATCCGTAAGTGCATTGAATGACAAACCTGCAGACAAAGTTTCTCTATGCTGCATACAAAAGCCGGAGATAGGTACATATACTCTATATACACGATACGTCTCACAGTGGCAAGTATAGGGAAGCAAATTATAAATTGGCTATCGAACTTATAAATGGCAGGCCATTATAATGATGTCGTTAGCTTGCCGAGTAGTACTAGAAATTATACAACAAATAACAGCACACTCACAGTCAAAACAAGAAAGGGGAAGCGGTAATATACATAGTGTATGTCTCTGATATGTCGCAAGTTGTGAAAAGCAACGCAAAATGCCAGAAAAACTAGAGAGAGAGAGAGAGAGAGACACGGCAAGCAAAAAGGAGGAGGGTTTTTATTATTGACATGATTCCCTTCGATGTTATTTGTTTGAAAGGCTTGATACATCATCACAACATGTTTCTCAAATTTATCATAAGCATTTCAAGTATCCATACACAAACAGATTATTCTTTTTTTCTAAATACAAGTCGTGCTTAAAAGGCTTTAAAAAGTGTTTGTTCTCTCTCGTCTTCTTGCTGCTAGGGTACAAAAAGTTTATAGCTTTGAAGAACGGGTGGGTAGGCATTTCCTTTCATGCTTTTTTTGCCCACTCATCCCTCGTTTAAACCTTTATCAGCAGAAGCAGTAGCAACGACGACGACGGTGGCGGTCACAAACATCAAGCAGCCAACTACACATACATTTTCACCTAAACACGTTCAGTAGGTTCAACTTGTGCACGGTTTACCCTCTGCTGCCTGCTGCAAAAGCCAACTTGCTCCAATGCATTTATTAGTGTTAGAAGTAATAATGTAGATATGTTTATGTGTGTATGTGGTGGTGGCCTGGTGGCTGACTGGCTGGTAACTGTTGCCTTTTTTGTGCACGGAATTTTACAGAAATACTGGTAGATTGCCCCTTTTACATCACACAGTATGGCTGTGTGTTTGTCTAAAGAAAGACAGGCGCTAAGAGCTATCTAATAAATATCCTATCGTGTTCGTGTTATGTTTAATGTTCATCAGAATAGCGATGTTGATGATGATTATATACATGCATACCTCTCTCGCGTACAAGGCGCACGAGAATATCCCTCCACCTCCTCCACCACCGCACTTTAAAAACCACATTATATACAAGTAAACTTTCATTTCTACTTCCAGTTGTGCTTCGTTCGTTCCTTCTTCCTTCCTGCCTTCTCTCCCTTCACGTTAGTATTGCATTGTTAGAGAGCGAGATAGACGGGAGAGCACTGCGAGAGCAGCAGCAGCAGAGAGGAGAAAGAGATGGATGCTTTTGTAAAAGTTTGCTAACAATACGAATATTACGAATAATATGTATTACTTTCAGCTGTGCAGAAGACAGTGACGTGTTGGGGGCTCACTGTGTAATGTACGTGTGAAGTCGAAAAGGTAGGATTAAGTGAGGAGGACGATGATTAAGATGACGATTGTAATGTACATTAGCTGCGCACATACACGTACGTATCGTCGTATTGTCAGCAGGTCATCGTCACAGTCAGGTCGGTGGTAGTCATGATGATGATGATGATAATCGTGGCGTAATAATGTATTCAACCAACCTACCGCCCGTACTTAAGGACATCTTAGTTGTGTATAAGGCATGTCTTGTGCCCGTGCCAATGTGTGGCAAGTAAGCCGCCACCACCACTGCTACTATTATATTATATCACCAATCATATACATAACCGCCATCCATCCTTCTTTACCTACCACTACTGCTACTACTGCTCCTAAATTTACTTCATAATGATGTTAAGGTAAATTGTAAGGCTGGTATGACTGACCGACCAGCCAGCCGTATACATAATACAGGAAGGCATACCGGTTTAATAATGATGGGGATTGATGACTATAACGCTATGTGTACTTAAGTTGAGTGCAACTGAGCTGTAGACGTGAGTGATATGATATGGAAGGAAACAATGGGGGAAAACACGGGCGATAGCGTTAAAAAGCCTGTGCTTTCCTTCTTCACCACTACTTCACCACGACGATCACCACTATACTATACAAACCACCACCAAACATGGAGTATTTCATTGTATTAACCTCGAGTCTCTAACATCAACTTGGAGGAGTAAAGTAAATTATAAAGCGGAGAGGAATCCCTTTGATGAGAGCGAGTGTACTGAAGAATGCCGGGTAATACATTGGCAAGCGACACATTAGTTAGATAGCCCGCTAGTAACGGTTATATCCTTGCCACACTTGTAGCAACTGCAGTGGAAAGGATTTGTCCTTTTCTATTACTCCTTCCCTGAGTAAAAGGTGCTGTTGTGGTATGACAATACATACAACAAGACACTCAGTCAATGAGAGAGCCTGGTTGTTTGATGAATTGATGATGCAATGCTGCTGGGGAATCAATGCCCAACCAAAATGTACCTCTACTACAAAGCGTAGACAGAGATGCGGAAAAGATGCATTGTTATTACCTAGTTGTACGTTTACACACATAGCATAAATGACCCGAAGACAACATCTCGATGGAGTATGGAACAAGAGCACTGGTTTTCTTAACCAAGTAACCGAATACCGAATCAAGATTAAGATGATCCTGCCTGAGCGGCATTAAACACGCCAAGAAAGTATGAGGTGGTACGACGGGTGTATGTCTTATGCTATTATGTATATAATGGTTTATTTAGGACCAGCTAGTATGGCTATGTATGTATGATTTAGTTTTTTTAGGACGAGCTGGGATGGTTAATGTTTACACATTTTAGGAAGTCCTGCTAAATATGACAATGACAAATTAAACGCCAATTGAATTGAATACGACACGTATAACAGGACGATCCAGAATATGACGGAAATGTATTCAATGGGGATGATGTAATCTTCTTTTATTTAAGTTAAGTTCTTTCGTTGACCCCTCCCTCTTCCTTATTAAAGTTGTTCCGTTTGTACAATATTTATTAATAACATAAACCATTTTTATTTAAAGTAATTTACACTATGACTATAATTGTCTGTGCATCGGTAATCTGATCCGATAGACACCCTGTCCTTCGATCAAGAAATTTACCCTATTGAAATTCAGATCCGATGGTGGGAGTTGCAGGAAATGGGATGTCCTAACACTGTTAAATAGGTGAACAATTTAAAGATAAGAATTATAAACTTGCAGTACATTTTGAAATTGGGTGAAGATATTTAATAATTTGCCATATTTCAAAATATGCAAGCTGATTCTAACAGCGCA
Organism: Callyntrura sp. NNG-2020; assembly: GCA_027744055.1. NCBI lineage: Eukaryota > Metazoa > Arthropoda > Collembola > Entomobryomorpha > Paronellidae > Callyntrura > Callyntrura sp. NNG-2020. The sequence continues at coordinate 17,385 of JAHZNE010005790.1, forward strand.
TTGTGTTATCATTACGAGCACCAATTGTGCGCTTCATGTTGTGTTGCTAATGTATGTTATTTGCAAATTCCTAACATCGAATATTGGCATAAATAACTACCCAAAATATTACGAATACGGTCCTAGTTTAGTAGCTAGACGTGTTTTCATTTCACGTTACGCCGTTGCGTGGATACTATGCTGTTAAGTTCTTATGTTGAACATCCAGAATCCAGAGCATAAGTATAATATACATTGACATCATACTTTCATACATATTATTTTCTACCAAGAGCCTTCTTCGAAGACATCTTGCGATGCAAAGAGGACAGCAGAGGAACAAAATCACAGGATGAAAAAAAACCAAAGTCAGTCAGCTCAGCATAACAGTGACTGTTTTACGTTGAGTTGTGATAATATATATGTTTGTAAAAATGTTATGATGTTATAGAGTGTTGTGTTGTAAGAAAGTCAGAGTCAGTCAGTAGTACAAACATACAGAAAGGTGTACACATAATATGTCATATGTTGTATCTGCCATGATCGTTATCATCACCAACCATCCCCACTTATGAACATTATGCGGGTCTGGCCTGTGTGTAATGATAATGATGATGTGATGATATTCACCGCACCAAAACATTCATATCTAATAAACCGGCTGTAATAGCAGAGACGCAGAGGTCGCTGAAACAGCTCTTCCATTCTTAATGCAAATTAAATCATCTCACATAGCACTGTCTAGGGGTGGGGCCTCGCCGGGACTGGGAGTCACTTTGAACATTGATGTGCACATTTTATTTCACAAGTGGACATACTTTGATAAGTGCCACATAAATGATATATACTTGCGAAAAAAGAGAGGAAAGAGCCTGAAGGTAAGAATTGGTCAATATGACTCAACATCTTTACATATCCTCATGTTGCACCGTAAGTGGCGCTCTGCTAAATTTGGTCAATTTTCTTGACCGTATGACCTGAGAGCCTTCTCAGTAAATGATAACCTGATGGACAAACGGACAGACTAAACATGTTTAGATCAATACTAGCTGAAACGCTTTCAGCTACTTATAGATGCTGCGCTCTACCTTGCTGTTTGTCAGTGTTGTTTGGTGATACTTGTTCATCCAACCACTCGATCCCCTTCATTCAACAGTAACATGCCAACCGTTTGAAAAAAAGAATTGGATGAGCATGGTGTGTGACTGTGATGATGATGATTTCGCACAATTCCATTGAAAACGAGTGGGAGAAGTATCAGCCTTAGTGGTACTTGTGTAAAATTGTAAGAAGGAGAGAGGAAGCAGCACAACTGCCACAACTAGGCAGCTGCTGCTGCTGCTGCTGCTACTAGACTAGGTTTGGAGGAGATCATCTTCTTTGAGTTGATAACAATGATGATGGAAATGAAATGCATGCATACTTTGTTACGTGCCACCAACTATTATCACAACACTTAGCCCCGGTAATGCGTGCATAATATTTTCAAGAAAAAGGTTAACAGAAGCGGTGATGGTATGGCAATTATATTATGGTACACAAACCGAATGTACCACCACCATGACGACACGCGTCGCGCCTTCTGTATTGTTCCCCATCATAAGTACTGCAGTAAACCGTGTGTAGTATATATTATAAATTATAAATCTGCTTTTACTCTGTCTGGGGTGCAACTTCATGCCGTATCAAAATATAGCGTTTCCTCTTTGTGTTGAGCAAAACCTTATAACAATGTTTAAAACAACACTAATAATCATAATAAGTCAAGACAGCGCGATATGTAAAATTTTGTAACTACACAACATTGAACATCAAAAGCTTGGCTGATGGTTAACAAAAAGTGGATGAGTAGGAATAGGAATGGAGTATAAAAAATGTATACGTGTGTGTTTATGCTGAAAGAGTTAACGAGAGATGGGATGCCCCTCTTTTAAAAAAGCAAGTGGAGGACAAAATATTTTTTTCAGGACGTGCTGTAATATAGATGAGAATGAAGAATATCTTTCGATCCTATTTATGTCAAGTCAAGTTGCCTTGGGATTGAGGATCATATTTTTCTTTTTAATACCAAATACATGAGCATGAATGTCATTTGATACTATATAGGTATACGCGTTGTCAGGGGAAAAAATTCCATGAAATAATCGTTCCTTTCGTTATCGTTATTTGTCTTTTTATGAGAAACAACTCGGCAGAAATGAAGGACATATATTTTTTTAATGAACACGAATTTGAAACATACAGGGAATGATGATACGTTGTGCGCAAAATATGTTTCATATTTCCTCTCTATTCCATCGTACACTCGGGCGCATTTGCGCAGGAAAACTGTTGTGTAGTATGGATTTTACAGATTATTATTAAATGACTTCAAAGGCTATTTTTTTCAGAAATGAAGCCTTCTAAAAACGTAAGCTGGATAGAATGCCACAAGCCAAACCGTATAAGTAATTACTATTAGGCGTATTTAGTATTTAGCGTTGAAGTGGAGAAGCACATCCTGATTGTGATAGGGTAAAAAGTGAACATTCAGAATAAAAATGAAGATGGAGACTTAAAACTTTTATTTTCTCTAATGCAATAAAATTAGAGTGCCTACAAAAAAGTCGGAAAGTTGTGCATGGCTCTATCTCTACACGTTACCACAATATACTATATACATCTATATATTTTGTTCACACACTATTACAATTACAATATTACAACAACCCAACGGAACGAAAAAAAATGATGACGAGGAAGAGTCAAGCAAGAGGAGTAGAAAAACTCTTATGTCTTATTAGTAGTTTTCAATAAGTTGATAGCAGCTGTCGTTCGTGTTCGTATATAATGTTTCAGTGAGTCAGTACTCACCAGGTACATTTCCACGCTGTTATGAAAATTCGCCGTTGGCAAAGGGAACAATGCCACTGTCCGATTATTGAGTAAACTTTTTTCGGGGATAAATGTGAAATAACCGTATAAAATAACCGCTTTAACTGTATAAAAGTCATTTCTGAAGAATTGTCGTGCATGCAAGCTAACAGAAACAAAGAAGTCGCTGATTTTATATAGAAAGGACAAAACGATACTATAGATTATAAAATATTGATGGAGACTACTGCTAGTGTTAATTATTTTACATTAGTCAAAATATTTGACCATAAAATTCACAAAGGTCCAAGAAGGGTCAAAACCAATATAAGCGTGAGTTTGTATATGGTAACAGCACAGAAACATTCCTAGTGAGTACAGCAACCAAATTCCTAGGTATATTTTATGGTTACAATGAACGCGAAGAGCGGAGATGAGTTAGTCACATCATTTTACAACTATTATGATCTTCGGCATTTTAGCAAGATGCGTGAAGAACACATTGAGCGCAAGCACTACTATTCCTTCTATTACTTATTGCATTACCCCGTATTATAATTTCAGCCTTGCCTTATGTCATGTCTATGTATAAAACTATAAACTTGATATATTCATTCCCTTTATTCTCTTCTACACCGTCGTGCTACTATACACCATTTTACTATTTCCATCCCACACCGCAGTATATATACATAACTTATTAAAAAGTTATTACCGCCCGCTTTCCCGGTTTTACTTCCTCTTGTTCTCTTTCCCTTTTTGTGGACAGACATGGAATGATCTATCATGAGAAACTTTTACAGCAAAAGTAAGAACGTGAGAGTGAGAACGCCACATAGCAAGATACCATTACTCCTATGATAATGCGTGTACCTCACTAATGCTGTGCTTCGCTTCTACAAATCTTCGATTTCAACCGGTACGTTACAAAATGATCATTCCGAATATTTCAATGACGAATTATAATGCCCAATTTAGTAATTGTCACAAACATGACAAACATTGCCCGGTGTATTCTAAAGGCAATTTCAATAGAATAGTCATCATAGTAAAGAGAAATCGCGGGAGAACTCTCATGTGAACGCATGCTTTCCTAAAACCATTTTTAAATAGGCTAAATCACATCATTCGTAGCCATAAACTTTGCTTGGCACCTGTGATCACAGCGGGTCAAGCTCTGTATACCTAGTATACCCGTATAATGTCCAGATAAGGCATCTTCTTTCGTTCCTACGGCTACCGTATTGGCATCAAAGCACAGAAAGACTCTGTGTGCGTACACAGAGGTATGTGTAGAACAATATTAACAATACTAACGAGTGAATTGCAGGAGAAGCGTTATATTGTGCCAAAGAATGTAATCTTTAGTTTGGGGAAATTCGTGTCAAACTAATCTTGTATGTGTTTAACAGTTATCGTAACCAATTCATGCAACAAATTTTAAATCTGATTTTTATGGTGACGCTCTGGGTATGCCTCAGTGACTCACGATCAGTGGTCAAGGATATAGAACAAAAACAGATAAGGTAATATATGTAACCAGTGGCTAGGCTGTAGCATTAACTGTTTGCGTAGAAAACAGTCGGTTAAAGCCACGGTTAAACAAAAAACCTAGACTGTCGAACGGCGAAAGTGCCTCAGACCCTAGTCTGGCAGTGATTTCAGTCGGTAGCTACTAGCTACCCGCTTACAGGAGGAACAATGATCCCTAATGAATACGTCGTGTGTATGTAAATGTATATTGAACTGGGCGAAATGTAGCGTGAATGCGACTAACAACCATATTGTAGTCGCGTCTCCAGATCCTCATACCTACGTTTATGGTCATCTCTGTCGTTCTTCTGGAGATCAGCAGCACCTGGTCGTGAAGGGTCTGGGGCTTTATCTCTTTTTTCCTGTTATCTCCCAAGTATGCTGTCTCCCACGCTGTATTCCTCACACATAGCATCTCCTACCATTATTATGTCCAACATCGATCATCTTCCGGTTTTTTGTTATGAAACGCATGGAATCAGAGGATAACTGAGCTCATTTTTTAAACCTGACAGTCTACTAGTCTAGTTCTGTACTAAAAATCATTAATTTCCATTGTATAACATTAACAAAATATTGAATTTACATGACAATTCTACAAAATGAGCATGGTTCAACAGCAAGCCAAAGTTCGCAGCCGTTTTCTCACGTACATACATTTTCTTGAAATAATGACACACCTACAAATAGGTTTTACATACGCTGCAAACTAAGAAGGCAATGTAAAACATTTTGGAGGTATGCAATAAGTGTGAAAGGTACACGGGGGACCTCACGATGAGCTGGGAGATTCCTGGGAGATACAAGAACTTTGGAAAATAATAGTACGGGGTGTGAACACCCGGTAACGACCATGAAAATACTTGCCTAGGAAACCCCAATCACGTTTACGTTACATCGTACATCACCTTCATAGTTTACCCTTTTCCCTCTACATTTGTACGAGACTAGGGATCACAACGAATGACCAGTTTCATGCATTTCTCTCTGCCTGCGTAACGCTTCCTCCATTTTATCCTGTCCACTCACTTGACAAAAATTGATTTTCCTCTATCTCACGCATCAATCCATAAAATGCAGTGCAAATCATGATACCGCACGGCATTTACCTGTTATTTCTTCCTTCTTCTCCTCTGCTCCCCGCATTTATGTACAACATATATAAAATTTTAATGCTGATTACGTACCGACCGACGGCATGATACCACCACAATTGACAATAATATTCAATATTGGGACTGGGAATAAGTATAATTTCCCCAGTTACTGAACACGAGTCCATCCTTCTTCTTTCTTTACTTGTTGTCGTTGTGCTGTTGATTTTTTGGCTCCTGTTTTTCTGCTCGCTAACGCGTTATAACGTTCTCCTGCTCCTGGCGTGCCGGATCGGAATAATAGGAACTGACGGTGTGTACTTTTTCCTGACATTATATTGTTCTCTCCCCTTTTCCATGGAATGTACCAGCAGGGAAAAGGAAAGAGAAAACAAGATCGATACGATTCTCTGTGTGTTGCTACTGTTGTGTAAAGGCTTTCTCTGATACAACCTTTTTTGGTTGTGTTGATTACCTTTTTATAGATAATAGATGCTATAGAATTTTCACATTCTCTCTACATACCTGATACTGATACACTACATGCTTGCCTTCACAGGAAAATTCAAAATGTGTGGTGCTTTGCTGTTGATATGACCAATTGATGTACTAGATACTAGATTTACTAGATTTGAAAGAACCAGATATATTTATCACAACAGTCAATCCGGAATACAAATATGTACTAGGACTTGGTGGGAAGGTACCGATGGGAAAAATATGAGTGACCTCATGGGAACATGTGATAAAAAAGTAAATTTACTACTTGACTCGAGTTTCCATATTGTTATCCGATTTTGATGTGCTCGTTTTCATACATTTATACTTTCACTTGTCTGTCATAGTGCATGTACTAATAATTACGCTGACATGACAGACGGAAAGGGGTACATGCAGTAAATTCGGAGGATCTATATAATTAAATTGAAGTAGAACTGCTTCTAAGACTGAGTTGCTCTTCAAAATGGAACCGCAACCTTTACCCTTACGTAACGTTGGTATTCATTCACTTGAACGTGACTCACGACCACGAATGGCAGGTAGGGTGAAGTTGTATAAAAATTGAACAACGTAATTATATTGCGGACATGACAAATTTATTGATTTCATACATTGTTATGGTTATGAGGACTGAGGACGGATAGTGGAATTTGAGAGGAACTCTAAGAGAAAGGGTGTACCTACTTCCACGCCAGTAAACTACCAAGAGTCTGCTTGTACAATAATAACTATGTGAGAAGTCATGTATGGCTTGGCTGCCGTGAAATATGGCGTTGTGGTTCGGCTGAAAATGTGGCTACCTCAATCTAAAGTTATTTCGGGGCTGGGAACGTCGGAACGTGCATCCCCACAATAACATTAGTATACCAGAATTCCGTTTTTCTCATATTATTTCGAGGATCAACTTTCATACCTTATTCACATCATCACATTGATAATAGCCACAAGACACAAACCACGTTCCACTATATGGAACTTTTGGACTATTATGAGGAGCTAAAATATGAGAGGTTGGGAAATGAGAGTGAGAACACTCCAAATTAAATTGTTTTACCCAATACTCATGATAACAATAAATTGGAATATTCTGCTTCATAGCGAAATGCTTGAGCACGAGCTCTTGAATGGAGGAGAATGCAATTAATTAAAAGGCATGTAATTATAGTCATAACTCATTAGTCTCTGATAGCAGAGATTATTAAATTTAATCACGTATTTATATCATGCACATAAGATCACCAGCTAGTACCGAAACCCATTTGCGCTTAAAAGATTATAAAAAGTGAATTACGCTCTGTCCATGCCCCTCCCTAAGATTTCCACGGTTACGATGAATCAATGATCAGGAAAATACCGCCGACAAGCTTGCAGCGGGTCAGTGCCTGCCAGCTTCTTGTACAAAAGTCTGATGGAAAAATGAAGATCGTTACGCTGTTACTGCAGTTTGCAGTGGTGAGCGAAGCAAACTGAACTACAACTAGGTGCAACAGGGTTAGTGGTAGTCTAAATATCGAAGGTGGAATGATGGTGATACAATGATAATGTTTCTTTCCTTTCGGCAGGAGCAACAGCGCGGTGTTTTGGTAGTTGTAGTGTTGTTAGCAGCGGTCCATTGACTCCTCCACCACAGCATAGTCACCAAATGCAACAAAACCACGTGCTTTTCTGCTTTTCAGTGCTAACAACAGCAACATCATATCATCAACATCATCGCCGGTGACTGAACTGAACACCATCCATTCTCCGCCATTACCACCACCACCACCGTGCCGTACACAAATACAAAAACAGTTTGGTCTCTTCTTCGTCCTCGTCGTCTCCTCTTACTTCTTTTCCTCTGGCTTGCGACTTGAGTGTGAGTCACAAAGACAGAGACTGCTGACTGAGAGAGAAGTAGACATTGCCACAGAGTATCGCTCCTGTTCGTTGTGGGGAGCTCTCACGTGGTCTTTCCTCGCCTGGTCTAGTGCAAAGGAGTTCCGTATTTATGAAATGTGGTGGGGTCGATAAATGTTCAATGGAAAATTAAAAAAATTTCCATGGATTTTTTAAAATTGTTGGAACAGTAGGCTTTCAACCCAATGCTGTATTGCTGCTCGTTGATCTCCCCAGCATTCATTTAATGATAACGCTGTGTGGAAATGAAAATTATCATTCATAAAATACATTATCATGTGTTGCTGGGGAGTGATTAAAATTTAATTGCTGGAGCGACCAATTATTTTTACATGCGGTTTTCTGCCGACCCCACCATATTTCATAAATACGGAACTCCCCTGGTCTAGTGTTCTATTTAATGATGATGATGATTACATGGTAGGCTTACTTTTGCTCGGTTCCAACTTCCATCCAAAACGACGACGTTGTCTCTGGTGTCTGTGAAGGCAAACCAAGCTTTAAGTTAGCCAGTAAGGCGGTGATAGGATATGGGATTCGGGGAGGACGAAGGAGAGTAAGTGTGGAGCACAAAGTTGGAGCTGGAGCATTGCATTGCAATATTGCAACTGTAGAAAACAACAGGTTTACTCTCAAGACGAGCAATACAAGCTTTTGTGAACTCTAGGCAGAGATGCCATGGTCATGGCCAGCCAAATGAGGCGATATATGGTGTGATGGCTCAGCTTCAATCTGTGGTGGCTCAGAACAGCACATGCTAGGTCAGTGTGAAAAAGTAACGCCGAAGAAGGTAACGCAGCAATGGGACTGAAGCATACCAACAAAAATGTTAATACAGCTTGGATGCATTTGTGTAACTTCTTCCTCTCTTCTTGCGCAAGAAAATACAGGCGGCAGAAACGGCATCCTACTCCTAACCAAAAATGCAAAAAGAAAAATCATCATCTTTCTGGAAAATATTACAATGTATGATAGTTCTCTCGCTGCATTGTCAATTTTGGGACTGCCGTGACAAACTACACACCGTGAGGACATCTAGTGAAAAGTGAACAAATCGACCAAAAATACTGCCTAATAATAAGACATAAAGGATTAGATGATACAAAAACATTAAGAACGATCGTTATCATGGACTTTACGCTGAGGATAAAATAATTACTTACCAAGAGAATAGCACGCATGTACATTACTTATGCAAAAGGGCAATTCATGCATGGCTACCTACTCATATACCTAGTTAGAGCATTATTATGGAAAAAAGTATAAAAGACTAGAAGAACTCCACTTTATTCCCGTCATGCACAAATACAATGCATTGTTATTGGTTTATGAACAGCAATAATGAAACGCG
>JAHZNE010005791.1:0-13515 GCA_027744055.1 Callyntrura sp. NNG-2020
GGCCCTGGGCCACCGGTGTCCGTGCAGCACTGGTACACACCAACAAAATGAAGTATCCAAAACATGAAAGTAAAATGCAGCTTTCACCGCCTGCTTGGCGCGCAATAATAATATTTACATAAGATAACACGAGAATAGCGGGGTAAAGGAGCACCGCAACAAATAAAAATCATTATACAAACAATCCACTATCAACGCGTGTCACCTCATCCTTCACTCCTCAGTCTGTCCTACCATGGTTTTTGGTATGCAACAACGCAGTGAAAGAGCTAAACAAATGTTTTTACACCTTTTGTACTATTGGTATATATGTCTAATACACAAACTGCATTTTTACCACTACATTCATTTTATTTTCGTTGTAAAAACAGAGTGTCGAGCGTAATGGCAGAAAGGGCTAAAATTTCTCCAGAGGATTTTTGAATGTGTTTTTAAGACCTTTTTCGGGAAAAAAGATACAGGATGATGCGAAGAAAGGATTACCTAAAATGTGGCGCGGGGATTTCATTGTAATAATAAATCCCCCCAGAAAGGAATGTCTTATAACCCCAAATCTATGTTATGGATGTGGTATTGGATCTTCATATGACCTCCTTTCAGTTTGTGCATACGTCAAGAAATACTGTTATCTTTCCACCATCCAACATATAGGCACTTATGATATCTAACATCTCTGGTACCTGGACAAGTCAAATATTAGGTTTTCTTTCGGTAGAAATATCTTTTGCAAGTTAAAAGACCCAAACGTAAAATGCTCTTTTTTCTCACATAATAACGCATTTCCCCATGCTTAAATGTAGGCATGCCAGGTGAGGTGACTATGATTAATAGACCATTGTGACTGACCAAGTATCTAAAAGCTTATCAATTGAGTTTAATGTCATCGTTGTCACTATCAGTCTTCATTTCAGGCAGAAAAAACATAAATGGAAAGTTTTAAAACATGTGCGCGCAATTTGTGCTTAATGTAGTGTACCTTATGCCTACATTTCATAGGAAAACTAATAAAATAGTGATTATATTTAATAATTAAGTAACAGTGGTTGTTCACGATATCATAAATGAACCTAGGCACAAGAGACTTAATTTTTATATGGGATACGTGAATTAAGCTGGCGATGAGGAAGTTGTGGTATCCAGTTCCTCTATTTAAGTTTCGAGCTATGTTGACACATTTCGTAGATTGTTAGAAAAATGTATTTAATATTGTATTTTACTGTATGTACATTCCCCAGTATACATAACTGCATGATTATTCACTGCTTTCGGAGAAAGCTGTTATATGTAACATCGGGGGACAACATGTATACTACTAGTACAAGATAATGTAGTCAGTACTACGTTCTCCAAAACAGCAATAGTGCTGCAATTTTCAAACTGTGACCTCATTTTGGGTAAAAATGTATCCTGTAATAAGTAAATAAATAAACTTCATAACCGTTTGCATTCCACTCAACTCAGATATAAACAACGTAGATTGTGTCATTAAAAGCTAAAAAAAAGAGCAGAACACTTCCTTGCAACGCTGGGCCACATGATGGACTACATACGCGAATGGAAAGTTCAAAAAACTTTTTTTACCCAAGCTGGAATTCATTGTATGTACATATTTGGTTAGTCACATTAGGTACTCGCTCTTAACAGAATTACAAAGTTTTCTACTTTTCACACAGCAATAATATTGCTGCAGTCAAAAGACTCATTTTCTTCCAGATGCTTGAAAATGTCTTTTTAGTTCTGGTCAATAACAGAGAGGCAAACTTGGTATTTACTCTTTCCAATTCTATTAAATAAGCAAGATGCTACACACTCTTCTGCTTTATGATGTTGCCCGGAGTTTGAATGTATATAAAGTTGTAGTCGCTGCAAACCTATATAGTACTACCACGTAAATTTATTTGTAAGGTAAACTGGAAAGATTGAAAGGAGCCAAATAGAAAGTTGAAGGGAAAATGTGCATTGTACTTACAGAGATACTGCCAGAAGAAAGAGGAGAAAATATGATACCGTGAAACTGTCAAATGGAAAGTGAGAAGAAATCACAGAATTTTTGGGGCGTCCATACATATAGTCAGATATATAGTAGGCGGGGTATAAAACTTCCTTGATTTAGTTGGAGTGTTTTTCATTTTTAGGGTGTATTCAATTTCAATTACAGTGCATGCTTCCTTGTTTTCTTCGTTTAGCATCGGTCGTATCATTTCTGTTTATAATATACAAAAGCAACTACTTTCTGGCAAAGTCAGGTTTACTGCTGTCCGTTTTACGATGTTCTCTTTCAGTTTTTAACATTCGTTCTTTCAGGTCACAACATACAAAAGTGGTAATGAAAAACTGGTTTTCTGTAACCGTGATTTACTTGAGACAAAATTTACTTTGCATTTTAAGGAGAAGCTTGCGAGACTTTTCTTTTTACCTCACACCTCAGATTTCTTTTAGAAGATGGCCAAATGATGATATAGTTTACCCAATATTATACATTTACCTAAACGTAGTAAAATAAAAGCGCCATGTTTAGGATCCTTTTTCTGTTCTGAAACTTCTTTACATCAGGTTATATTAGTAGCCGCTGGAAAGAGTGAATAAAACTTTTTCACATCCACATTCCAGTCAGAGATGAAATATACTGACGTACTAGTTTTCAAGGAGCAGATATGGCGTGTCTTGGATGGTTGATGACAGAAGGTAGCAGGCAGAGAAAGCACACTGTAATTTACGTCGTTTCACTTTGTTTCCTCTCTCTTGATCGTTGTGAACTGCGTTAGGGCAACCTAGAATGTGACGATGAACCCAGCGCAGGCATACATTCGCTGAAAGTTGCTATGACAGTAATGATGAGTGTCAAGAAGAAAGTTAGGCGAGAAACAGGGCTCCCAAGTCACCAGGGTGTCCTTTCTAAGATGACATTCATTGGTCAATGTCACTTGTTTCTATATATACAATATGTATTTATGCTTTATGAACAACAAAATGCTCAAACACTCAGTTTTTCTTCAACTTGCTGCCATATCTATACATGTCATAGAAAATTATACACTTATGGACATAGAAGTTCACAAAATTTGACATGGTAACAACGAGCGGAAAAGTGCGGAAAATGCGGTATTATGACGTAAATGCTCCAAATTATTATCGGATTGTAGTTACATTTAATTTCGCTATAATTTCGCCAATTTTGGTTATAGTTTAGACATGTTTAAATATTTAAAATTTTAAAATGTTGATATTTTGAACGGCAAAATTTCAAAATTAGACTCCGGTTTAATCTAAAACGGTATAAATATCGTTCCCAATAAATTTCCTTTACAAGTAAAAAGGTACAATTACTATTAGACTTCGATATAATGTCGTTCGTTGTTTAATAGTACACAGTGCTTCAAGGCTATTTGTATTACCATTCTTCAAATTCTGAATTCTTCGGCAGGTTTGGAGATGTAAGCTTAGCCTTAATATTTCAATTGAGACACTAAAGCATAGATAAAATTTGTCAATAGTAAGAGCAACACCACCAACAACTTAAAGTATATAAAAGAGTGTGTCAATAGACTCCAGGTTGTTTTTTATTTCAATACATTTAGTAAGCGCATTGTATCGTCTAAGATTTAGTGAGGGAGGTACAATGCAACCAATTCATCTTTAATGTATATATTCATTAGCATGAGTGAAAGATCATGCTGAACAAACAAAGGCAGCGTGCAACGAATTTTCTATGCAGGTACAGACATATTTATTTCAACTACATATTCGCATGACGTGTGAGGTACCTAATGATTGCGTTTCGTTCAAGCAAAAAATGTAAACGATTCAGTTTGTTCTACGTTTCTTAGAAATTGGAATTCTCATTTAAAAAAGAAAGAATGAAAAGCGCTTTGCTCGTGCTTTAATACAATATTTTTCATCCAATTTATGACGACTTTATGAATACACTTTCTTTGCTGTGTGATTGGAAATCATTGCTGAGAACTAACAAGTAAGGCTACTTACCTGACACCTCAGGTTATAGGCTGTAACTTTTGTTTCAACAATGGTAAATACAAACCATCTTAAATACTTTGATAATGAGATGCATTCAATGCGTTTAAACGTGCCCTGCTACTTTGACTAGTGTTTACGAATATCTTACAGCTTTGATTTAAACAGTGTCAAATTTTGGTGGATCCAATATCTAATTGGATTACTTTTTAAGTTAAGGTTGGCTTGAATTCACGTGGGTATAGATGTGCGTTTGAATATGTACCCGATGCGCATTTACTCAGTAGTGTTTTCATACGAAAACTTTATTGTAACATAATGGTAAAGTTCACAAATTTCAAATGTCATATTTGATTGAGCATATTTGTTGAAAAATTTTTGTATTATTTTACTGTAAAAATCACGCGCACGAGGTCTTAATATATTGTAATTTGCTGTATGTAAGTTGTGTGTCAGCTTAAAAATGTTGCATTTATACACGATAACTCTTTAGTGATCTAATTGTCAACGTTGAATTTAAGAATAGCTCAAGTCTACAGGCATATATTGGGCATATGAAGCTTTACGAAATATAATCCACGAAGTCTTTATTTTCTCTTCGGTGTCTGCTACAATTTATGAAGGCTTTATTTGATTTATTGTAATATGCTTATTATGAAAGTGACTTTATGAATATAGAATATACCCATGGGTTAGTGTTTGTTATAGCTATTCTGGACGTCAAACCACTAACCATTTTTGAAAATGTAATCAACACGTCTGATTTACTTATTTCTTCACTAATTAAAGACAACAGAAACAGTCCAAAGCCCATCCTACCGGGTCCAGAAATCTAACAACTATGTGGTCTTCCTTGTAAGTTTAATCTTATTCATTGCATTCGGTTGCACGTAACTAAAACTGTACCAAGAGAATTGACATTGTAAAGGTATTTTTGCATTCCTCGTACATACGTATTTTTCATAAATATTTTTGCTCCTCCGTTTCCGTACAACTGAGCGTAATAATATGACAGGATTTGGATACATGGTATGCATGAGGATTGGAAAATTTTAGACGTGGGCAGAGAGATGATGGAAATATTCCAACTATGTGTTTCTATTTAGGACGTGAATCAATGTGGAAAGTTTCTCATTTTTAAGAAGATTGGCATGTGTAGACATCCTTGAATCGTTGCAAACAAAACCATCTGAGTGAGTTTTCGTAAAATAAAAATGCAGGTGCAACGGTAAAAGTCGTCGTTTTTAACCAGATTTTAAGATTTTTACATTCCTTACCAATCTAAAATGTTTACTGCATAACTTCCTTTCACTCATCTCATCAAGCAACTGAAATGCTACCTATTCAAACAACATCATTTTGATAGTTTATAGTTACGGGTTCCTTTTCTAACATTATACAATTATAGTGTGCAGCGTCCATCAGTTCTGGAAAACGTTCATCGTGTATCTGAAGGTTGCCTACAAATTATTTAAGAATATAGTTGCGTCAAAGAACAAATATTACTGGAAGTACTAAATTGAAGGTATGTGAGCAGAACAAATATATTTATCCATAAGAATATGGACAAACCACCTATGACTATGATTAACCTACGTTTACATCACGTCCATGTGTGCATATTTTGTAAATAAGAAACTTGTTGACAATATATTCCCCCCGTTATCATTCACTTTTTAAACATTTTATGAAGCTGGAAAATGTTTCTTTCTTTATTGTATCAAACAGTACATTACTATGGATAAGATTTAATGGCATACGGATAAAAAGCTGTATATTGGTTTCACAATAATTCAACCTTCCCTTTTTCATGTGCCAGAACTGCACTTCTACTAAAAACATGTCCTTGGTAACCGACGAAATGCTGGTTAATTTGAAGGCAAATTTTATTTGTAGTGCCACGGGGTATTTTAATCGTATCTACTCTTTTCTTATCATAGTACATATTTTGAGACGATGCAAATATTTCAAAGTGTACAACTGCAACTCTAGAAAATAAAAAAGCTAAGGTTGCATTGTGAAATTGATAGTTGTTTTTCTATATTTGCCTTCAAATTTTCTTTCTTCTTCAAAAACTGTATCCAGATTATGAGATGATGTGTAAAATGGCTGCAAATCTAACGAGGGAACATTGGAAGCTGTACTGCAGCGATCGGCTTCAATATTTTTGCAGCAATGCTCTTATCAATACAAGTCACGCCAAGTCACAGCTCCCGCTGGCGTGTTGTTTTGTAAATAATTTTTTAAACCTTTTTTGACAGTATGAGAAAATCCTTATGGAAATTTACATGGGAAATTGATAGTGAGAAAAGGGTTTACTTTTTATGGTAAACGTATACCTACATAATAGAAAGCTACACATTATTGTAGCACGGTGGATATAAATGTCAAAGAACAATGAGCAAATTCGTCCAACAAAAACGATCAGCAAAAGTGTGTATAATAAATTCGTAATTTAAAAGAACAAGGATAAATTGCTGTAATTTAGACAATAAAACAAATAGCAAAACAATGAGCACTTAAAATCACTTTCACTGGAGAAAAGAGAATGTTCATACATATCTCACACAAAGTAAAATGCATCCAGCTTCGCTATATATGCTACATGTCGCATTCAATTATATTTGAACTACCCAGTAAAGCAGATATGTTGTACTTTTTCCGATTTTGTACTGCGTACTCAATCAAGCACTAGCATACATTTTTCTGTTAGAAGTTTTTTCGAAAGCATACACTTCGCCGTTTTCTAACACGAGGTACGAAACTACAAGATTTGGAGTGGTAATAGATCCTTCAGTGCCGTCATCACAAATGCAATCGTGTGCCACAATAGAATCACTTAAATGCTCCCAATATATGATACTTGGAACCCAAACAAGAAACTTCTCAGAACTTGTGCACTATTGTACACAATACCCTCCTAACTTTTGAAAGGAACGAATGGATTTAAGTGGTAAAAAGTAAAGTCTAGAATGAACCGCCATTGAGAATCGCAAATTACAATGCAATTTAACAAGTCGTCATCTATACGACTGATGAGAGTATGAATTTTCAGTTTGCATATGTCTAAAAAAAATGGTATGAACGAAAATGTCTATATCGAGCTTCCGTTTCGGTAGCTTAGCAACCATAATATGCCGAACTATTTTTCTTAAATAGTGCTGGTTGATGATGTTAACTGTTAACAATGAGGACGTACTTGTAAAATTGTACGACCCATCCGGTTCTTTATGTAGTTATGACAATAATGATAACTTATTGGTCCATCAGATACGTTTGTGATAATTAGAGTTAATTTTCGTATTATTCCCCCCGAGTATAAACTTTGTGAGTATTTTTTTCACATAAGAAAACTTTTTTAAATGTGATTTTTCAACTTTCGTTCTCACTTTTGTGAAAATAATGAGAACGACAATGTATTTAGTCTGTACACATATGTTGCCTTGTGCCAAGTTACATTTTCTACTACAAAATTTTTCCTCGTATTGTCATAACGGGACTGCTCTCCTTTTCTGTGAAATAGTATACCTGTTCGGTCGTCCATGATTCTCGTCTTAAAATAAAAGTTTTTAAACATGGGAATTCTGTAATGACTGAGTAATAACGAAAACAATAGTTTGGAAAAAAAATCTATCCTTTTGAGTACCTTCCCAATGAACATTTTGTACATTTTATACCTATAAATACCATAAAGACTATTTTATGCTAAACGGGGCATGAACCTTTACCTTTTGTAACAAATAATAGGGACAAGTACTGGATCAGACAGATCTTTGCAAGTTTGTGATAAGTTCTTGCAAAGTAACTGCTTTATGCATTATATTCAGCCAACCTGGAACTAATATGCTTCCAGGCAGCAAAGTTGTTATTGCCACTGGTTTTACTTCGATAACAAAAAATCCATACTAAATGCACACAAAGAAGTAAAGTATAAGGATGTTCTTTTTGGCAACAAAATTTTAATAGCTGCATGTAAGAAGAAGACCTGTGTGAGTTTCTCTTGGTTTTGGCTTTAGCTTGATGTAGCCTGCAGTATTCCGCACACAGCCGTGGTACTGGTAGAAAACTTTAAACTCTTTGCGATAGTTGATAGTATTACCGTATAGGCACAAGATTCGTGGTTGTAGCGCGGTAAGAAAAAAATTGTGAATGTTTTATTAATTTATGTCATTCTTTACAATGATATTATACGATGCAACATTGCCATATACGAAACTAAAACCTAGTTTAGTAGCCACTAGCTTACAAAAAATGTAATACGTATAAAATTTTCAGCTTACCTTCACGTAGCGTATTTTTTGGGATTCTTTCATGTCTTTAGAGATACCTACAGAGATTTTCCGGGGAAAACAACCCAAAACCGTGCTCAAGTACGGCCACACTTTATATTCTCCTTCCAGCTAGCAAACTTGCATAAAACACTTCTTTTTCCGGTTATGTGGGCATGTATCTATTCTATTTTCGAGATGTTGTTTTTGGCCTACCTCCAACACCATGAAAAGTTACGTTAAGCAATATACTAGACCAAAGCAGATGCTTACAAATAAAGGATGTCGTATTCTTGCTCTTGTACATTGGTTTCTCTATTTATAGAGTACATTTAATTTTAAGTTTTGAACACCTGCTTGTTAGGGTGAAAGTCAAATATGAAGTATGAAATTTAAGACAACAGTAAAATATTTATAGGGTAGACGTACACATAAGCGGGTGGCATAGTCAAACGGAGAAACTACTTCTACTACTCTGCTTAACAAAGTGGGTTTGTTTGATAGATCCATTCAGCTTTTATTCCTTCATTGCTTAAATCTGCCCCGAGATGAAATGAATCTTAGTAAAACGTGTGTGTGTTATGTTTAGGTAAGTGTGCCTTTGACTAACCATGCTTGAATATTTATTCACATTAAACCATATATATACTATTTGTATGTGCCTATAATTGATATATTATACTCGCGCTATCTTTGAAGGTTTCTCGGTTTTTCTAAATGAAAGTAAAACGCCACACAGAGTTTGCACTTTCTCTTTTCCCCGTTGTTATTAAGTTTATTATATCAAGCCAGCGGGCGGCGGCAGCAAGTAAGAATGAAAGGGAGAGGAAAAAAGGTGGAAGTGGAATGAAATGCTACTAGGTGCATTGTGGTTTACCTAATGGTAATTTAAGTAATTTTGTTAGCAAACTTCAGGTGAATTTTAGAGTGGTAGTGGTAGTCGTGTTTACCGGGAGTCAGCATGATCTTTCTTGACATGTAGGCTGTTGGTCCTGGTGAAATGCGACAAATCCAAAATCTACAAGATTTGAATCAAACAAAAACCCTACCCTATTGAAGTGATATATTACAACTATATCTTACTACATAGACCGAGCTTTTTCTACTCAATTCTGCTTTCTTCTTCATTTCATTCTACAAAGGGAAGTCTACTCTACTCATGCCTATGTAGAATAGAAATGAGAAAGACAAGAAAAGGTGCAGGGAAAAGACAGTTGAGTCAAGTTAACTAATAATACTTCGGACAACAACTTGAAGTGTACGCAAGCTGACATTTCTTTTTTATTTTAAGTAAAAGTTAAGCATCCAGCCAAGCATGACTTTATTACTAACGCAGTTCCTGTCTGTAATAACAGGAGAGATACGAGAGCTACTTCTTGGCTGTCAGTGAACGCAAACAGGACGTGTACTTTTGTTTAAAAATACCAATAGGTGGTGGTGATATGCAAATAGATGATGTTCTGCGAGGAAAGAATAAAATAGAGAAGAGTGAATGTCATGTGTCCAGATCAACTCACTAAAAACAAATATGGCTGTATTGAAATTTAATTGAATAAAGTGATGAAAAACTGCTTTTATGATTGAAAAAATGCAAAACTTGCTCGTATGATTGAAAATTGCAAACATTTAGTTGTAAATGAAATAAGCTAGTTCAAAGCAAAATTAAACGAAGGAATAGCTGGTCCACTCATACAGAGGAGAACACTTCAGCATACATATTTACCTTACACGTAAATAGCATTAGAACAGGTGAAACAAGATCATTTTCATGATAATCCCTTGTGGCGTATGTAAATGCGTACAAAAATTAAGAGTTTCACGTACATTTTTGCACAACTACAAATTTTTATATTGAAGCTTTACCCCACTTTTATTAATCATAAAAATCATCTTGTTTCACCCGTTCTTATGATGTTTACGCGTAATGTAAAAATGTATGCTAAACAGCTCTCTTTAGTTTCCCGTTTGGAAGTAGCCTCCATCTCCAAACTTGAGCATCGGAAGTACTGACAAACCATATTTAGGTTCAATTCAATTTGTATTTGCTTATGTATTTATAGACCTTGACTATACATACGCTAAATACATATGCATATGCATAACGACACTGAAAAATTAGGTTGAAATTTGACATAAAATCATCTAATTACGACAAACTCATTTAAAAAATGGGTGTAAATTGGAAACACATATTAACATATTACAGTTGGTCTAGTAGAGTACATTCCAAACAGCTCATCTATAAAGTTGGATCGGTTCTTTAAGGGACCAATTTAAGGAGAACCACCCATCGCCAATGTATAATGGCTCAACAGCAAGCATACCCCGTAGAAAATCATTATGCTCGAAACGCTTGAAAAGTAAATTTTGGACTGACTTTAACAAAGTTGTGCATTTATTTATATCGTAAATCTACCGAGGTGGCTGTCACGTAGATGTAGATAAAAATAAAACTTTCAGTACGTTGCTACTGTGATGTCGCCATATACGTATACGGAACATTCAGCACCAACAGTTTTAGAAGTTTAGGTTTATTAGAATAAGAGAGACTGAATAAATGTAAATTGTAGTACAGCACAGGATCTTAAAATTAAAAATGGAGAAAGTAAAAATACCATTTTTCTCCCTCACAGCCTGTTCCTGTACAACTTTTTCTGCTCCCTTCCATTTCTTGCTTATCAGCAACTTTTCATGGTTTTTTTGTCTCCAGAAGGAGAAGTGCTCTTGAAAATG
Source organism: Callyntrura sp. NNG-2020 (assembly GCA_027744055.1). Classification (NCBI taxonomy): domain Eukaryota; kingdom Metazoa; phylum Arthropoda; class Collembola; order Entomobryomorpha; family Paronellidae; genus Callyntrura; species Callyntrura sp. NNG-2020. The sequence continues at coordinate 10,974 of JAHZNE010005791.1, forward strand.
ACAAAACGGATGCATTGACTGGAGTACTACACAAGTGTAGGAGATATTACCTATATACCCATTCAATTTGGTTACAATATTGCCCATTTACATACACACGGACACGACTATTGTGGAAAAAAGGAAAAGATCTGTGACACCGCCTTGTTTACCACCCTTCTCGCTTCTATATATAGGTAGTATATTTCTTCCTTTGTCCCATTTGTTACTCAATTGTCTATGTGAAAAAGCAAATTTGCCAATTGACATAGAAAGCTCCCCCTGTAACTTGTGCGGAAAATGAATCATTACAAAGCGCAAAGTCTCGTGTATTTTTAGGGAGCTTTGTACTTCGCATTGATTACAAGCATGTGCATTGGTGGATCTGGCACGGGGAGCCTTCTATTTTTACACACCACTTATTCATGAAAGACTACCCGTGACAAATAAAAAATTTCCCCGTACTCGTGCCCATATCATCATTGCGAAAGAAATGAAGGGAAAAAACTTTGGGTTATGTTCTAATGCTTAGTAATTGCTGTTTTACGTGAGCTTCGTTTTTCATTATGCCTCAGCCACGGAGCAATCACATCTTTCTCCCTACAAAGTGTGCCCCGTTGTCTATATGTTCTTATCGTTTATTTATATAGTGCAACCCGGGTAAGTTAGGCAAATACAGCTGTAGAGAAACTATTTTGCACACAGTCAGTATACACCTACTTAAGCATCAATACCACACGTTAGAAACGAAGCGAGTGAACATATCACATTTTTCTTGTTAGAAAAAAATTGCTCATACTAACTACACTCCCACTTGATACGGTGGTAGAGTGATGCTGTTGATGATGACGATGACGTCTACTATTGTCTTTGTTTTATGGAAATGTGAGTACCATTTCACTTCAACGTTGTAAAAATAACTACCGCTGCCATTGCACTATGACTACTAACAACAACTACTAGTGTACCTTTTTATTCTCTCCCAAAAGACTTCACGTCGGCTGCAGCACACTTGAGCATATTATCTTTTTATGTAGAAACCCTCCTCGTGTATATTCAGAAAAGATGAATTTCCGCGATGTGCTGCGGTACACATTTTTCTGTAATGCGATGATAGTCCAAGAAAATACTATATAGAGGTATAGCATTTGTCTTTCAGTGTTCGCTTTTTTCTGCTTTCCTTTTTTCTCCGAACGACGAGGGAAAGAAAAGGGTTAAAATGGGATGAAGATGACGATAAAGAAATGGAGATTTCGTGTTGCTGCTATGTTTCCGTCTCTTTGGTTGTTACTTACTTACTTACCATCATCATCACCACCACCACGTTTTCAACAATCCCTTAAGTACGTTCGCAACCGAGGAAGAGCATAGTAAATTCTCATTGTGCATGACAGTATTCGCAAGTAACTAACAAAGCAAGTATAATAATATAAGGTTTAGCGTAGCAATATCTTCCACTCTATGTGGTATGGAAAATCGAAACAACTTGAGCTTATCTGAAAGTTATCGCTGACTCGACTCATATTATATTTTATTTATTTTTGTATTGCTATTTGTATTATTAAAAAAATAAACATAAGCCTCCAAATACTCAAGTTGTAGACGGTATAAAAGCGCAATTTGGTACGTAGTACTTCAGTACGGCGGGTTATATACTGTGAAGCAGCACAGTGGTAAGAACATGCTTTTGCGAGGCTCTAGTGTCACAGCCCGTTACACGATCATACATTATGAATCCCCCGGGATAATAAGCACGGCATTAGCTGTTCACAAATTGAGTATCTTTACAGTTTACTGTTGTAGATAATTAATCTAAGTTATTCAATCACGGAATCAATAATTGTAGAAATTACTTAAATTTTCATCGTCCAAATGGCGGTCATATTAAGGGTGTAGCTTTCACAACGTTACCTTTTTCCCAATTTTATACGCGCCCACTTACATGCCGTTGTAATGTAAATTATTTTGAACTTTTGGAACAAAATGCCCGAAAAAATATAAAAAGTTGATGAATTTTGGACTTGTAATTACTTGTTAACCCCACTACCCCATTTTACATAATTACATGCTAAACGCTTTGTTTCTAATTCTCGTGAAAGGGCAAGGATTCTTGAGGAGTAAGTTTTGATTGAAAATGCATGGAAAGACTTTTGTCTCTATATATACCTAACCGACCAAAAATCTGAATTTTTATCTAGATTTCAACGTTTGAAATATTTTAACATGTGCAGATTAGACAACATATCTCAAAATCTAAAATACCTACTTGTAGAAACGACGCCCAATTTAATCATGTATTAAAATTCATGGTTTTAAATTTTTAGATTTTCATAAAAATGTTGTCTCGTTATTAGTTACTAAGTTACATATACTAAGTAAATAAAAATTATTTCGCTGCCCCGTTGACTCGTTGCTAGCACAATATTTTTCTTTTCATATCTCCGTACCCTTAATGAGAATCTAAACTAACAATGCTACCGCATGACCTTGGAATCGTCCGATTTTCTTGAAACAAACACCATCGGATAGAGCGTCTCGAATTACATAGAATCTGAAATTTGTA
>JAHZNE010005792.1:0-14718 GCA_027744055.1 Callyntrura sp. NNG-2020
AACGCACAGCTTCAAGACGAAGGTGATCCATTTAAATACAATTTTTCGGGCGCCTTACGCACACAATTTAAAGGCCTAAATTGGGGCGGTATATTCTCAGGCGGTTACTTCTATACAACGGTATAAAGCGTACCTATGTAATGTAGGGAAGCTCTCTGAGTTGATTCACCGCAGCAGAAAAATAATAATGATGGGCTTTTACGATACTTTCCGAAACTACGGAAAGATCCTCTTGACGCTTACGTGAAGCTTGTAACAACTTGTGAGTAATCCTACCGATATAATAAATTTGTCAGAGGGGGATGAACAAAAGTAGTCACGGCCTTATTAAATATTCCATTATGCATATGTTGCAGGTAGCAGCTTACAACACCGCACCACCACCAGGCTTTGTTCATTTTGATATGCATGGTATTTCAGAAAACGAACGTTTTTGTTCTCTGGTTTTATGAAAAGTGTAATTTAAAATGTGGTGGTGATAGTGGTGCTGGTTGGTAGCGTCTAGGAAGAGTATATCATGCAGATGATGCATTTTGAATGTACACATGTAGTTACAAATTTTCCACGCTTTGCTTGTAAATCCTGTACTTTTAATAAGTTTTTTTTTAATTTCCTCCATTTCTGATTCTTTTTCACCTACGCATATATATATATATATACCAAAAATAGAACAAAAAAGCAAGCTAAAGGACATAAAAGTTACGCTTTACATGATACTTTTATACTTTTACTACCTAACGAATTGAACAACAGATGAGGAATGGGAATTTAATAACATTAAAGTTCTCCATCATGCAGAACAACCACGATAATGATGATCATGCTCCAGCAGTAGGTTTGTCGCTACTTGTAAAATAACAGTTTATGAAATGAAGGAACACGCACGTTTGTAACGCTGTTTCGTGCAATATCCTGATGAGATTATTAATGATACAGTATATTTTACAGTTGGCCTGCTGAATGGATCAAGTTTGAAATTTTTACATAACATGCATAAATATAGGGGATTTGTATGTATATTAAAAGTTGAAATAAATTTGGTTGTTTTACTAGCTTTACTTTTATAATCTTACAATTTGGAAACAAACAGTCGTGCTATAATCGTCATTGACTAGACGGGGTGGAATTTATCTCTAAAGTTTCTGCCTCCTCGTATGCTCATAAAAAGCCGAGAGTCGCAAATTGCCAATAAAATTCTCAATTAAGGTAAGTGAAAAAAATATGGAAAACATCTGTCATTTTAATATGCCAGTTCATTTCTTCATTTCTCGCTACATTTTGGGTGTTCAATGTGGGGATTGCTGGTGCTCCGCCAACGTCGAGTATCACAAGTCACTCTGTTTCACAGAAAAGTATATCACAAATCGAAACCGTAATCACTCTACATCAGTTCAGTTTACGAGGAATTAAAATGGAAATGGATTGAAAATTGCTTTTAAACAACCGGTGGTGACGACGTGAGGCACAGAAGCAACAACACAACACCAGTTCTGGATTAAAATTACAAAACAGATAAATTGCAAGACGATGAGCGATGACAATATAAAATGCGAATAAAAGTCCATCCTGCTCCTCTAAGCTGCCATTTGAGATTTTTTTTCATATTCACAAATGGTTTCAATAACTTGAGAAAAAAAGCAATACTGACGAAACAGCACAAATAAAATAATAATCAAAGTAATAAAAGGAGAGTTATATGCGAAGAGATCCTTGAATGTCATTTTATTTTAATCCATTTTTTCTTTTCTCTGTTGTTTTGTAGTGAATCCTCACTTGGCATTTTCATTGGAAAAACACGGACACCACAACACACAAGAGGAGGCAAATGTGGTGTTCTGTTTTACAAAAAAAATCTGTTAATTTACAGACAAGACGAGAATTGGGAAACAGGCTTAAACAGTATAATGGCAGATGAAACTGATTGTGAAGACAATTAAAACTTTCTGCATGACAGTACTAGAGCAGTAGTTTCACTGGTTTATATATTCAAAATTCAAATGAGCATAAATGTCAAATGATCTGCTGGTTGTATATCAGCCACTATCATCATCCTCCAACTTCTCCAGAATCTCTGTTCTGTGTATGGCGTCCTGTCTCAATGATCTTGTTTCACATCAATCTATTTTATTATGTTAGTTACCTACACCAATTCCACCATCGTCATCAAGAGGAGCATCAACAAAAACCAAGCCCATTAAAAGGCAATCTTATGACCATCGCCACTATCATCATCACAGCACAATACCTATCTATAGCGTAGCAAAGCAAAGTGTCAGCCCAGCTATATTAGCTGTCTGTGAAATTAGACGTGTACAAGAAAATATGTTTTCTGGAGGAAAGGTTTGATTTTTAAGGAAGAGTAAAAAGTTGGCCTTCATCCTGGTGACGATGATGAAACAATGATGCTCTAACGCACACAAACTAAAATCTGGTACAAGTGGGGTGGCTGTGTGGTGGTGTGGTGGGTGCAATAGATGTAAATGTAATGTGAGCCCTTTGTAATATCGCCAACACATTTACCGTCTGGCTGTCTGGCGGACTGGCCGGTTGGTCCACCTAAAAACATTTCTCTCTCTCCCTAGTTGTTCCGTCAGAATTCGTACGCTTCCTTTTTCTTTCTCTTTTTTGTAATGTCCTTTTTCAATAATAAAAAATCTTATCGCTTTATTGTTTCCCTGAAGGGAAAAATAAAATTCATTCATGTGGCAGAATGTGGGCTCTATTTTCACTACAAGATAAAAATTATCTTTATTTCTCTTCTTTTGTGGTGCTTGGAAAGAGTTACAAGCACATTTTCTTTATTTTCAACAAATGCAGTTGCTTACTATTCTGACTATACGTTCCAATTGCCCTTATCTCTCCCTCTGCCGAGTTTTTTTTTTGATTTTTTATTCGTTCGTATTATATTCCCATTCTTCGAAAAATAAAGGATCTCAGAAAATTATAAGCTAAGTTCTCTGTTCGAAAGTGATCAAGGGACCACCAAAAAATTCTCACTAAAATCATTTTCGTCTGTTCTGGACCAAAGGAATAATAAAAAAGGGTTGTAATACTTACAACAAATATCTACACTGTTGCTTTTTTGCTCTGTGGATGCTACACATGATGGAATAAGGTGGTACTTGCTGATGATGACGATGATGAAACTGAAACTTAAGCTCTCCACTCCACTTACACTTTCCTTGTTTCAGAGTAGATTAAATTTCTTTTTTTCGTATAAAAAATCCAGCAAAGAAAGAAGATCAGTGGAAAAGGGTTAAGGTTAGGGGTAGCCTTGAAGGCGAAAATGGAATATGAGAAACCCATAAGAAAATGTGGGTCTCTTAAAAACTGGTTTTGAGGATAAAAACCATCAATTTGTATTCATTTTGAGTTGATTTGCTTTCTAAAGTAATACAATTTCAGTGCGGGAAGAACAACCAAACAGCATCATCGTCGTCATCAGATAGAGAATATATATAGAGAGAGAAAACCGAGATTGAAATCAAAATGTACTTTTATTGTTGATATTTGTATATTATAACTCACTACTCTTCTTCGTCTTCATTCCAGTCAAGTCATACAATAAACGCTGAAATTGGTTTTTAATGTAATTTGAAATGACTTGGCGTTGCCTGCTCATTGAGTCTACGCTGATCCAGAAAGACACAAAAACATTAAGAGGGAAATCAAGCCAAGGGCGGAATGAAAAGTGAAGAGAGATTTTCTCTAATCTCGTGAAAAAATGTTGTTTCGTGTATCCAGTTTGCTTAAAAGTTTTAAGTGATACGTACATTACATTCAAGCAAACAGTCTATACGTACGAGCATATGCTCACTGGGAAAGTATACATGTTGATTTGTCTACAAGAACTTGTATGTTTTGTAATTTTCTCATTTTCTCTTCAATAATTTTCAACAAATGTTGTACTCCTTTTCTAAATTCTGGATTTCTCAAGTTCTTACAATTACGCACAACATAACAATGAAATGATTGCGATGATGGTGTTTGCATGCTAAAAGATGATGTACACGAAATTTCTTTTACAGCGAACTGATTCTTTGCACTTTGCATTGACAAGTAGGAAAAAACAAGAAAACAGAAGGGGTTGGATCTGCCCGTTACATAATCCTTGTAGCTGACACTTTGAATGCAAGTAGGAACATAATGCAGTCATGTCCTTATGTGTCCGCACTATATCATAGAAATCGAGTGATGTGACGATAGCATAAAAAAGCAATTTCTACATTTTTGGTGAATCCCCCATTCACATTAATGAGAATGGGCCATTTAGCCAAAAAATGATGATGAGGCTGTGTAATATTTTTTTTCAACGGGATTGTCTGATGGTGCTGATGAGATTTTTTTTCAGCTAAAGAGCTTATGTACTTGCTTTTTTACAGGGCAAAAGCAACGAGAACTGTTCTCCCTGCCGTATCATCGTCTGCTTCACAGCAGAAATTGGGCTACTCTTTCAAAGATAATGCGATGTATAAACAGAATGTGAATGAATGTTTTAACTCTTTTATTCTTGTTTCTTTTATGCATAAAGAAAGCCGACACTTTTGTTGTCTTATTGTAATAAAGTTCTTCCTCCACTTTATGCACTTGTTATTGCCATTGCGTAGACGTCCATAATATTATGTACATATGTTCTCTTTCAAATATCTCTTCCTTCTCCTTATCCTGCCCATAAACTGAGACGAAGGTAAGAAATGTTTATAAAAGTGTACAACTAATTCTCGTTTTTTTTGCTTCTATTACACTCCTCCTGTTCTACTACTGTTGTGTCTGTTAAACAGACGTCCCATCACTTAACATCAGATCACATCATCTTCATTATGAACAGTCATTATCATTATCATTAAAAAAAGGAAAATAATCGCCACATGGAGGTGTATTTAAACATTGAGTGAAAATTCCTCGTTTTTTAATAAAACCAGTCAATCCCTCGAATCTTGTCTTTTGTCTTTATTAGTGTTCTATTACCACTGCATACATAGTCAATAGTAGCTCGGCAAGCATTACGATTGCAATCCAACAATCAAACCGCATATCAGCCGCAATCCATTGTACCTATGGGTCAACTTGTGTTGTGTACCTATAGCTCTCGTAGTAATTTACGTATCCAGTTTTTTTCCCTCTGAAAATCCACGACGAATCAATTTTATCAACTGGCATTAGCTGCTCTATAGAAGCAGTGTTCACATGATATGTTTTCTTACTCTACCAAGTAAAGTGGGTAGTTAAGTGGCAGCTTTACTTATGTCAATTTTATGCAAATGGCCGTTAAATATGCTATCTAGATGCTGGTATAACCATTCAAAGGTTATTAATGGGGAGTTGCATTGCCTTTTATATTACTGTGACAGTTGATACGTAATCCAAAGCCAATTCATTAGTAAATTGAAGTGAAAAATCATAAATTAACTTTCGTAGTATTAGTATAAACTTGGAGAAGAAAATATCATTAAATAGTTATTATTGAGAAGGAGGCAGTACCAAAGATCTCAATGCATACCCAATTTCGTTGTTTGTTTCGTTTGATTTAATCATCATCAAGTAATAAGGCGCCCTATCTTGTCTTTCTGCACGTGTGCCAGTGGTGTGGCATAGTTGATTGTGGCATGTCGCCTTGATCGCTTGCCGCTTTTTTTGTTTTCCTCTTTACCAGCAACGACAGCCAGCAGTCCTCTCTCTAAACGACGATGACAACGATGGTATTCAACCTGTAAATAAAACAATGGAAAAAAAATGAAAAACAATGAAAAAGGACATTGTTCGCGTACATCATTTTACAATTTTCGTTTTTGACATGCCTCCAAAAAAAGGGGCGCAAATGGCACAAAAACGGCTGCAAAAAGAAAACTGTTACACATTACGACAACTCAACTGAAAGACAGGCTAGAGAACACACAGATGGGATAGGTATAAGCATGTAAGCAGGCATAACGCAGAAGCTGCTGATAATCATGATGATCATGGTGATAATAAGAAGTTCGCTAATGGAGTGCGTCAAAGCATAACTAATTGAGATGGCAGTGTGTGTGTGTGTGTCTGCGCGTATCATTATACCCATTACATATAACAAATATTATGCATGCATAAAGCAAGCAAAAAGCAAACGTGTTTATAAACTTGGGTATAAAGTAAACATATTATCATGTGAACATATTATCGCTCTGTCGTTGAGAGATTTCTCGATGATATCACAAAAATTAGACTTGCACTCTACAACGAGTTCGCGGATAGCTGACTATCAAACAACCACTTTTCTTGTTTTTAACAATTGCAATCTTTGCACCTTGCCCAGATCAGAGTAATTTTTTCAGACAAATTTTTTTGCATGCTTTGTTACCAATTTCACATCAAATTGAAATGTGAGTTTCATTTTGATACAACCTGTACTTACTTGGATGGTCTGTATTTTAGATGGTAAACTATTTATTATTCAACAACGATAAAAAATTGAAAGCAATAAATCAATCTTTCTCCTTCGCTGTGCTACTACATGTTTGTTGCCTCTGATTAATTTCAATAAACTATATGGTAGAGGAATACGTACTTGGACACAGTGTAATAATTATGATGATTACAAGCCCGAATATAAAATTCTTCGTAAAAGATCGTGCGGTGAATCGGAGATACACAGAATTTTGAAAATACCCACACACATTGAAAATTTTTAGGTTTCATTTTCCAGAATTGTGCTTGCTCCCAAGCGAAAAACATGATAATTGGAGTTTTTAACAAAAAATCTCGTTTTCAGCTGCAATTTTCCCCTGCGTCGAAAATTTGGACAAAAGGACCATAAATTTACCCTATGGATGATATTGACCAGAGATGGATGGCCTTGCCTAAGAAACCTAATAAGTACACAAATATATTAGCCTTTGCCGAGAATTTGATAACATTTTATAGGAAACCACCAATTAAGATTTTTGGTAACGATACAGTTTCTCATTGACCAACAACATGCAGGTATGAATGGCGCTGCATTAGGCCATTTTCGTACACTCACAACAACACTCTTCTTCTTTCCACCAGCAACAGCCAAAGAACCACCACCAATAAGCGTTTTCCACGAGGCACATTTCGTACCATCAAGTATGACGGACGAGCGCAACAATAACAATATAATGGTCATAACGAAAGCCTTTAGTGTGAAGGAAAGGCTACGTCAATAAATTATGAATGGCAACAACGCTGAAAAACCACTTGTGCAGTCATGCTGGTGAACTATTACAATGACTTATGCCTATGTTTATTATACTTACATCCACACCACTTTGAAATGGCTTTTTGCTGGTTTTTTGTAATTACAAATTATGGGGGCGGTAAAAATTGCTACTAGAATGCTCCCTTTTTTTACCATTCGACGTAACCCATGATTATGTACATGGCTTCTTTGCTTTAACTTTTCGACAAGCTTTCTTGTCTGCAACTCTTCTTGAGCCATTTACCCCTTTCGTTTCCACAAAGTATTGAAGAGCAGACATGATTGACCACAGAGAGAGGGAGAAGAGAGTACAGGCAAAGAATGCATTATACCCAAAATACTACATCTTCTGTGTTTTCTTGTTTCGACGATGCACCAAATTATATGCGTATATCGTCACCACCAGAGGCTCCTATTTACATTGCACACATACTTCTATTAACATGCCTTCAACTTACAGCTTTACTACTCCTGCTGACCAACTTCGTGTTTGTACGTACGTAGCCAAGTGCAGTTAACAACAAAGACACAAGTGGCAACAACAGCCAAGTTCCCTAGCAGTAATTTATGGGGAGCATTATTATTGGACAGAGGACTTGTGTGACAGATGGGAAATGTTTCCGAATTGTCATGCATGATCTGCTTTTTTACCTTGTAATGCTAACTTACATAAATTCATCATAATCAAAAGAACAACATTGTTTTTTAATGATCCGCATACGTCGTGTCATGTGCGCCTGTAATGCTCTACTCCGTTTGTTCAAAGTGCAATGGCATTGTTCCTCGTCATCATAATGCGTCTTGCGGTGCAAGTTACACTCTGCTAAATGTGTAGCGTATTATCCACTTTTTTATGATTTTATATTCCTCTCAAGTTGCCAAACGAATTGCGCTTAAGATGCTCTGAGCAAATTCAAGCAGCTAACTCACTCAACAGCTTTTATTTTATTATTTTGTAGGTTTATTGAGAATTTATGTAGGAAATTAATAATGACGAGGGGGATAAGAAAGAATGTGTATCAAAAGCAACAGGGAGCCGATATTTGAGATGAAATGAAATGATTTTTTTCTCTGAAATTTACTATTAAACTAGGTTCCTCTTTCCCATTTTGCTGTCTTGTCTGTGTATGTGCAGATATTGTGCATGGAAAGAGTTTCAACAGCTTTGTGTAACTTTCTGTGCCTTAAGGGACGTCATAATGAATAGGATATTATAACATGCGTGAGTGTGTGTCGGTTGTCTGTGGCGTGTTCACAGAACAGTAGTAGTTGCTCAAATTAAATGGGATCTCTGATGAATTGAACGTTAAAATGTAATATAATCACAAAAATGATTTTTCAACCTAGTTTACTTACGTTGTTTGGCGGCTCTCGTTTGTTATTACAATTACTATACTCTTTGGAAAATGCATAAAAATTAGCTTTGTCTAAATTTTATGTCTGCAATTAACTCTGAATAACGTCATTGGTGGTAGTCCGACTGTACCTATATATATTTGTGTGTGTGTGCACAGAAAATGTACACAATTCATTGTTATATTTTTTGCAAACAAATTTGAATGAGCAAATTTACAGTACAAGCACACGTTACACTACCCATTTTGTATGGTAAATAGACAGATTGAACCATATTTTTGAAAATTTGATGTTCACATTCACATCGTTTACAATGATCGCTTGCTTCTCTCTGAGCGCAAAGGCTGCTTATTAAGTGCAAATTACATTGCCAATGACTTGCCTGCTCCCCATAAATAATCTTCTTGCTTGCCCCCATCATCATCGACTTTGCATTTTTGTTGGCAAATCAATTGGAGAAAAATAGCAATTGCTTCAACGGTTGTTTGTACAGTGCATTTTTCTTCACATTTAAATGATATGCTCGCCATGCAGCATTATAAAATGCACATTACTGTGTCTGTAGAAAAGTCTTGTTGTGTCTTTATTGATTCAGTGCACTTGTTATTATTTTTTCCTTCGCAAAGAAGACTGACACAAAGAGAAGCGAGAAAAAACTAATGAGTTGATTTCCAATTTCGTGATGAATTGTCTCAATTTGTGAATATTTTTGAGTGAATCTCACAGCATGCGGCATTCGCTTTTAAAATTTGGTACTTACTAACAATTGAACATTACCATCACCTGCATCGCTACTGTCATTGTTTTGTGCACAGAGGTAAAAAAATGTAGATACGTAATTTGCATATTCAATTCAAAGCAGTCTTGACTGCCCCTGTCCTGTCTGAGAGTATGTACATATTATTCTAAAATTACAGCAAAACGTGAAAAATTAACTGTGGTAGCAAAAAAAGTAGCTGAACTTTTATATATGGTTCACGATGACGATCGGTGGTGGTCTATGAACTTGCTGCAAACTAACTGCTTCTTCGCTTTTCTCTACTTTGTGCCCACTACTACGCTCGTTCTCAGTACGTGTCCATTAATAAATACCAGTTCCTCTCCAATCGAATTTACACGGTTAGAGGAATAAATCTTGACGTGTCAAGCCTGAAGATAAAACGTAAGTAGTTTACTAAAAAAAAAGCAGCCACATATTACGCCGGTGAGACAATCTTTTTTGACAAAAAAACCATAATGAGCCGTAAGCACATATAATAAAAAACAGCCCGAAAACACAAAGTAGAGTCAGGTTTATTATTATTGTTATTACCCGTGCATGATGTGTGTTTGTGTATTGAGAGAAAATTTGGTATGTATCGGTCATTAAATAATGTATAGATATTTTGCCTCTTGTCATGCTTTTTACTTAAATTTATTCATTCATTGCCTTGCCGTTTTTCATGAAAGCATGAAATTCATGAGCCATCACCTAATCATCAGTTTGATCCTAACAATTTTCGTCGTGAGTAGTCTGGTAGTACAAGTAGTCGGCCGTGTCGGCTACCTGAGTGTGAACATCGAATACAAGCAGAGATTAGCTGCAAAAAAGGATGTCTATAACAGGTAAATTGGTTAAAAATTTGAGTAAGTAACAAAGTAGCAAACAAGAATTTATATTTGACTCGTTCAGTCAAAGTGAAGATGGACAGCTCTCTTATATGCTCCAACCCTACCCTGATTCCACTCATTTCTGAGTCTTTTACGTAGCAGATAAAACAAGACTGTAATTATTGTTTACCTATAATATGTATAATGTATGCATGCATAAAATAAAGACAGCAGACTTAAAATAATAATAATAATAGATATAAATATTTTTGACTTGAAGCGACGATCACTTTTATGTGTATGTGTATGCATGTTTTTGAGAACAAATTTCCTCATTTTTATTTAAATTCCTGACTTTACAGTTTCTTCACACAATTCAGTTTCATCAGTATCAGCATTAGCTCGTGACAGTGCAGATGCTCTATTTCTGATAACTTTAAAGTGAATTTTTATATCAATGAGGGCTTGATGAACGTTATAGAATACATATATGATACTCATAGCCCAATTGCCTACACTCCTACTAAACTCATTGTAGAAACGAATCATTGAGAATATGCCCCATAGTTGCATTTTTTTCTGCCAGTGGTACACTTGGTAAGAAGTCAAAATTTTACTTCAACGTGGCTCCCAAAACACAAACACATTAGACCATCTTCAGATGTCGTCGTCCATGTGCACACATTTCTAATATATTATACATGTGTGTGTATTTGTATGCCTTATGCACCCGCCTTTATAGCTTCTGGCTGCTTTTTACTCACGAAAAAGAGGAAAACGAGTTTACTCCTTTTAAAGAAGAAGCTCAAGAAAAATACGAGAAAATTTCCTTTTCCTCAGTAGACAAATTAAAGTCAAGCCCTAGCCATAAGCATGGATCTGTCCATACAACAATCTCCCAAAAAAAACTTGAGAGCTTTTTTCTTTCTTTTTTCTTATTATTATTTACTCCGTGCTTGCTGGTGGTAGCAGTATAAGGAGCAATAATATAATAATAATGTTAATATTATTGATAATTTGGAGATTTCTAAACTGTCTGGTGTACAAAGAAGCTCAATAGGCTTGAGCAAGTGAGAGATCAAAGCGATCACCTTGTTTCTTGCCTACTTGCCCATAAAACTAATAAAAATGTACAAATAGTTTTCATATCAAGAAAGAGAACATGGCAGCACGAGGGGCCATGCAATGCCAGCAGATTAGTTGAAGTGTACAACAAGCAAGGCCGAGAGACGTGTCTTGTGAATAATATAATATTATGGTTGTTGTATGGAAGTGATTTTACATATATACAGCGTGCTTGAGCCTAAATAGTGAGAAGGATGACGAACACATGGTTGGACTTATCATTTACTACTATTATTATTATTTCGCTCGCTTATTGCATACGCATATTATGTATACATTTTGTACCTTTCCCATTTTTTTGATATACGAGCCTAATCTCGTTAATAAGGGTAGCTCAAGACGGCCATTATGATTGCTGTAAAAGGTAAAACGTCAGGAGAAGAATGGGATGATATGACGATGATGGTGTATATCAGAAAAGAAGAGTGGGAAATTCACATTCTCGAACAGAAGCTTATTTCTTTTCTTTTTCTTGTATTTTGCAATAATAATCACAAAAAAGGGGGGTGCAACACACCAGTCAACTAGTCGCTTATTAAAGATAAAAAATGACACATTCTTCACAGAAGGAAAAGGTAAAAATGTGTGTGCTGGCGTTTGTACATTTTTAATCTTTTAAAGGAATTTACAAAGAGGGAATAAAGTGTATCGACACTCTACCACCAACCACCACCACCACACTCAATATGAACATAGATTCTTAAAGATACGACCAATGTTGTGGGCCGAAACTATTATGTAAGTTGGGATTTTTCAAAGAAAAATTAAGTTTGTTCAGATCAGCCATTGTGGAACAAGAAAATACCTACTCCCAATAAATAATTTTTTGCAAGGAATAAGCAAACTTTCAAGAATCAAGAATAAAAAATGTTTCTTTTAAATTGGCTGGTTTAGCATAAATTCATCTTGAAAAGATTTTTTGGCTAGAGAGACGAGAGAGAGGAGAAAGGAAAGACATGACGGTTGATGGTTGCGGCAGACCAACGTAAGCATAATCAAAAAAGAATTTTTGTGTAAGCAATTGACCTTTTGTACGAACAATCATATCATGAGGCAAATGTATTTTATGGGCCTTATTACAAAAGACGGCGAAAAAAACTACGAATTTTTATAAATTGATCTGAATAAGAAGAGGCTTATTTGAACTGTAGCAGACAAGCAGAAGCTTCTCGTGTTTCTTTCTCACAACTTCTCTCTCGTTCTCTCTTATGATATATTTGATAATGTGCTTCTGTGCACTTCTTTAATCAAACTCAATTTTACACACACACACACACACATACACACGCAGATATCGATACCTATAGATAAATATATCGATTTTTATTTAAATTTTCAAAATAAATTGGCATAAAAGAAGGATACCCATAAGATACGATAATAACAGTAATAAACCTGAACTTGGGCTGAACTTGATTTTAGGCAAATCCTTCTCTTTTCTCTTCATCATCGAGACTGTTTAATAATAACGAGGTGAACGTTTAGCTGCTCTAGAATTTATTAAAGTAATCATCAATCGTGTCTTGATCGTGAGCAAGCTAAAATAATAGAAACACATGAAAAAATAACAGATCTTTGTTACAAAATAAAAAAGCGTTTTTGCCAGTTTCCCCTTTAATAACAATAATAACAGCCATGATCTTTATATTTTTTACATCGAAGCGCTGTCAATTTAACATAGTGCTGTTCGTTCGGCAGAAGCTTTTCACCTGTCAAAGTGAGTTTTATTTTTCACAACTCTTTTTATTATTACTACACTATACTACGCGCACAAGCAAAAAGTTATCGGTGTATTTTATACAAAAGTATAGAACAAGTATATAATGTAACAATATATTACACCAGCGATATAATAGTAATAATATTAATAATAATAATAATAATATACAGACAACAATTGTTATTAGTCGTACAAAAAAGATCAAAATGAATATAGAAAAAAACATTGTGAAAACAAGTAAAAACA
The DNA here is from genome assembly GCA_027744055.1 of Callyntrura sp. NNG-2020. Taxonomy (NCBI): domain Eukaryota; kingdom Metazoa; phylum Arthropoda; class Collembola; order Entomobryomorpha; family Paronellidae; genus Callyntrura; species Callyntrura sp. NNG-2020. The sequence goes on from JAHZNE010005792.1 coordinate 13,236, forward strand.
TGAATAAAAGCGTAGCAGCTCCACCTGAGTACTAAAGAAGCAGCCGTTTTCTGTATTTTTTTCCTTGGATTATCTATACCACAGCCACGAATAAACCCAACTAACAGGATATTTATTCATGATTTTATTAACATTATGTCATGTCTAGCCACATAGTTTATTAAAGTAATCTTTATTGAAACAATGCGAAAAAAATTGCTCCCTCCACTCTATAATCTGTGGTAATCAAAATAAACGAAATTTTCTTCTTTGTTTCTAGTAAATGGAGCCAAAAAGATGTTTTGAGAAAAAAAGGAGAAAGGAAAAAGCGGAGACGCGACCAAGATCGGGAGATGATTGTGTGTACTAAAGTCGAGTACTGCCAAGCAGACGAGTCCCAGGGTAAAACGTGGATGCTGTGTATAACGTTGCGTTATTGTTATTACTTTCTTGCTACATTTTACGTGGGTATATATGTTTTTCAAAGTGGCTCCATAATACGTGATCATCATCGGTGCGCCAACCAGAATAAGGAAACAATAAATGGTTGAGTTGAGAGTGAACCGCATAAATAAACTGTATCAAGTGCAGTTGGATATTTTTCTCTGCTTAGCCAGAGTTAGGCAAAAGCAAGCAAACAGATCATGTTTAAAAACCACCCGCGTGGTTATGACCCGGAATTTCTAGTTTTTCGTAAAATATGAAGATTATCTCGTAAAATGATGATGATGATGAGAATAATGATGATGAGTTCAATATTAAAACGTCCTTGTCTCCTTTACTTATTCCTTGTATTCTTCACAAAATTCACGAACAACTTGAGAAAGTATGCTCCACCAACTGATGCGATCTTGTACAATTTTTCCCGTTCGTTCAACAAGTGCTACATTGGGTGTAGTATTATGGTAATAATGATTGTATGCTGCAACAACACTACTGCTACTGCAGTTTTTTCTTTATCTCTCTCTCTCCTCTCTCTCTCTCTCTCTTTCCCATTTTTTACTTCTTTTCCTGCTGTCTGTGGTTTTGTGAAACGTGGGATTTTTATATTTTATTATTATTAAAGAGAAGCCACAACAATTTTTCGGTAGCTCGAATCACAACAAAATTACTGTGTAAAAACGTGACTCTCAAGCTGTTTTATTATCCTCTTAGATAAGAATCTTGTGTTATAAATGCGCATATTGTGTCTGTACTTGCATTCTTAATACAGCCATACAATTATAATAAAATCATCTTGGAATCCATCTATATATATTCAATTTATTAGAGAAAAATCCAAGACAAGTTACCAGAAAAATGTACACACATTATTTTGTGAACTTTATAATCTAACGGGTTAAGTTTAAACCTTAAAAAATAAACCACACACCACACGGTTTGAAAGGCTCACACAAGAAGACAAAGATCGGAAACACAAGCGCTTGTTGAAGCAGGGCACTAGCTATATAATAGTATGCTTACTGCAGAATGGTGTGTGTCGTCGTCGTCGTTGTCGTGCTGG
>JAHZNE010005793.1:0-62060 GCA_027744055.1 Callyntrura sp. NNG-2020
AAAATCGAGTGGAGATGGAAAGAACCCTGGCGTACGTGTTCGACAGACACCCGCTAAATTAATACTAGCTTAAAATGTGCTTCAGCAACGTAATAAAATCACAGCCACGTAATAACATATTGAAATATAAAGTACACAGTAGGTAATAAGTAATACATGGTTTCAATAAAATTCACTTTGCACAGCCCGCTTTCCCCACTAAAACACACTTTCCATTTCAGGGAAAGTGGAACAAGAAACAGAAGAGGGAAAAAATGTATTGAAATATACGAACGTCGCACAACCTGCTAAACTACATGCATACTACAGTATAAAAAAGGAGACATCTTTCTCCTCTTCGCTCTGAGTAAGTGCAACCAATGCAAAAAACATCGTGTACCTAATATCTCGTATGCATATTTAAAATAAAAAAAATCCTGGTGTCGCCGCTGACGCTACAATATCGTATGCTTATATATATACACACTTTCTATGTAGAGTAACAAGAGGGGGAAGCATATTTTCTTACCCGGCATTGAGGGAGACATTTTTGACGAGCTCAAATGGAGTAACAACCACAAGGAGAAGATCATATGCTTCGTGATCATCGTCTTCACTTTTTTCAGCCGAGATTCTTGGAACAAGTTGGGCATTAACATGCAAATGTTCCTCGTCTTTCCATTTGAGACGCCCCATCACTACGCGACTTCTATCATCTGGACAACATGAAACATCAATTTGAGATGACTTTTTTTTCTTTCTGGTTTTCCCCTTCCCTCCCTCTCTCTCTCTCTCGCTCTCTTATGCTTTCATCCAGACTTACTATTCTCTTTTTTCACGAAGGTAAAGACGATGGAAAAACAAGATATTTTTATAGAGAAAGGGAAAAAAATAAGAAAAAACATGACGAACTCTAGATTTTTCAACGTTGTCATCGTTGTAGTGTTTTTTATAGATTTTTACTATATTGAAAACATTCCATAATGCGTACAAGAAACAGGGAAAGTACGCATATGAGTATATCTCTCTCTGTATAACGAATAGACATGGATATAATATTTATACAAACTCGAACCGAACTATGATATAACTGACTCTCCCAACTCCCAGTCAAATTTTTCTTGCTTGTTCATCCTCTTCACTTTTATTTCTTCTCGCTTATTCATACAGCGTGTCTTATAAAAATCCCAACATTAAAACTACCAGCTGCTGCTACAACATTTTATACAGAGTCTTTCACTTGCCCTTTTGTTCTTTTTTTTTTTTAAAAAAGAGAAGAAGTGAAGGGAGAGAACGAGAGTGAGAAAATAAGGAAACACCGGTTGTCATTTTTTCAGACTTGCTGTTCTACTTACTGATTTATACGTACAAAATATTAACATTTTTTGGAAGAAAATGGCGTTATAATGTTTATAAAAGCGATTTATTTTCACTCTCTGTAGTGAGCGCATAAAGAACCGTCAAATTGCTGTATACTTGCATAAGTTCCTACATATTCGAAGTAGTTCTAACATCTAATTATTAACGTCTCTCAATTGCACGTCAAGTTACACTAATACAGTTACGAATTGTATGTTTTTTTTCACAAACGTGACATTTTCTGATATTACACTTCATTATTTGGCAAGTTAAACGGTTTACTTTAATACATCACGTTGTGTGCTGAAGTACTGTCAAAACTAAGATATTTAACAAAATTAACATTTTGTACGTATTCCTTCATGTCGGAAAGATACATAGATGTCTGCTTGAAATACCACTTCCGATAGTACTTTTAGCAGCTACTAGCTCCACATTGATCCAATGTTCTTACCTTTGCTGTAACGATAATGACATTCAGAGTAATAACTATAACCAGGATACATGACAGTTCCTTCAAACCGATGAAAAAACTGTTTAGAGGAGTCTAGCGTAATCTCAAATAAAAACTGTTTGCTACTGTCCCGCTCCCCACTGGTCCTATCCCAGTTGTATGATAAACGCACTTGTCTCAACCCGTTTTGATTTGTGGCTTTGACCCGAACTTGAAAAGCGGAAAAGTTCCTTACAAAAAAACCCAGACAAATGCTTATAACAAAGGGAAACGTAGTCCATGTTTGTGTGTAAACATTCTACATTCGTGATGAATATATCAATTAAGTTATCATGATGACAAACACGTAGTGTAGCTTGTGCCTAAATGGTTATATAGACTTACGGTCCGAGGTCCGTTTCTAGGGAACATTGTACTCCGTGCTCAAAGTCGAACTCGCTCATGACCAAGTAAACAGCTTCCTCGATTCGAACGATACCATATAGCTTATGTTTACTACCACCGTTTCCGTTCACCGTGTGACCAACCTCAAAGCCATTCCGTTGATTTTGATATTCTGACTGAGAATTTTGCAAACAAAAACTAGACTTTCAGTTTGTTGTTTATCAGACACGCAGATCAGAATGAGTTGTTGTTGTGTAACTTTATTCACTAGAAATGATTCACTAGATTTTTTTTACTTATAACGTCCCTACCTTGAGCTCCAACTTGGTTTCCCTGTCGTCAGAAAGGTAATCGACTCCTAGTTTAAAACTGTCAATAGTTTTTGTTAAAAGAGTAATCCAGACTGAAGTGTCTACCTTATTACGTCGACTTCGATCCGTTAATTCAATGCCCAAATGAAGATGATTCACCCCGAACCAATCCATTTTGTATTGAATCTTAAAAGTTATAAAAAAAAGAAACAAAATCAGCATGTTTGTCGAACAGTGTCAACGATTTTCGATTCTCCCTCTTACATTTGCTTCGTTTTGCAATATCTCTTTCATTTGTCGGCAGAAATCTAGACATTTGTTTTATCCAAGTGAAATAATATTTAACCTGGTATATTCGGGGAGCTTGCTCATCAATGTGCAGCACAACTTGCAGTGGCGGGCTATGGGGAATAGTTAAGTTCCAGCGAGAATCCAGAAACAGCATCACTCCCGGCTTTCTCTTGAGAGAAAACGATGAACCGTACGTTTGTCCTAGGAGTAACATAAAACGATAAAGAAACCAGGCACGTTCACACTGGGGTAACGCGACACACGCACATGACGAAAGGTCTTTGTTATTTTCCTAGAGTAAAACTCAACCCTTGCATGGATCGGTAGGTAGTTGGGTAGCTTGTGAAAGCTGGCGATTACCTTGGTTATAATAAAATACGACTTGTACCCAAGAAACAACAATAATAACGATGATGATAGAGTGTAATGTGGGAAAAGGGAAAATCTGAAGAAGTTAAAGAAGAAGTAGAATGCGAGAGAGAAGAAGAAGGGGAAAATGCTTGCCTGGGGCATAACGGAAGCTAATTGCAGAGTCAAAAGATTTCCCATGTGAGTTGAAACTAGCCTCGACTCCCCAATCAGTTTCCTGAGATGGCTGACTTGCAAAAAACGTCCATGTCACTCCTCTCCTCTTATGGTTAGCCTCGTGATGAGCTCTTGCCTGAATGCGGAAAGTTGTGGGGTCACTGTCGGTCGAATACTTTCTTCCTTGTCGAAGTTCTACATCGTTTTGGTAGCCATCCTCGGAAATCTGGGGAAGAACAAAACCAATGCAACGACGATAATAATTACGGTAATTGTTAGTCAAGCAAAGGGGGAAACAGAGGGAAAGATTTCAAACAAGAAGAGCTTTAGTACTTCATGTCGCTCTACGGAACATCACTACCAATAATATGCGTAGTATAATTAATCTAATTGGTCATTTCGCTGGATTCTTATTATCGTTATAATGCCGCTTCTCCTACTTGTATGCCGCATCAAAGGAATATAATATGCTTAACGATTTTGCATAATACTTTCCTACAGACATGGATGCCAAGGCAATTTACCTCCACACATCCGCCCTTCTCCCCAATATGCTTCCAACTTTCATAAAGATGGCCAGGAGATACACACAATCCGGCTTTGGAAAACAACCCTTTTCTTTTCCCCATTACGACAAAGTAGTACGAAGTTTTGTACTGAAATGGTTGCCAGTACTCAGTAGTACTAACTTGAGCTGTTCCCATTTCCGTGAGGATATTAACACAGAATTCATTTCATCTGATTAACTTATCTATTCCACAATTTGAGTAATAGGCTGTTTCATAAATGCGTACAAATAAAGCTATTTTGTGAGGCGACTTTTTTTTAGATGAGAGAAATGACAAATTGTCACTTCATATAGGTACATGTATCTACGTGTGTAGTGCTATCAACACTACAATACAGAAATGAATAACTCCGTTTCAATACATCTGATTGTCGGATTTTAAATGGGGTGAAGTAAAACATGTAATAGACAAGAAAATCAGACACAAACAGCTACAAATTCCATTACGAAGGGCAATACAGGAGGGGACGCTACAAGTTTAAAAAGAAAAAAACATTTCCAAATAGTCAACGTAATGGTTACCATTCATTTTCCGCTGAAATATTTCTGTCCAACATTTTCCCACTTCTAAAGATTGAATACCGGGAAAAGTCTTTGAATTAAAGAAAGTCTCGGGAAGAGGCGAGATGATCGAATTTAGGGTACGGGGAAAGATAGGCAGGGAGAACGCACACATGGCCAAAGAGTCAAAATTATGAAAGTCTGCCCAACTACTGCCTAGGTGTGCCTGCAACTTAAAGTTTTTTTCACAAGGGGATCGTCTGGGCAACGAAGAGGAAAACAGTGTGTGTGAAACTAAAGGACAAAAAAATTTTTTTTCCTCCGCTTGGATTTCTGACGATGGAATGCCCTCACGTAAGTTTGAAAACATGCAGATAGCAAATGTTTTTATTCTTGAAAGAGTATGTAAACAAGTATGCAAGACGATGTACACGGCACGCAAAAGGAACAAAAGTGTAAAAAAAGAGAAGAGGAAAACTCCTCATAGAAAAGGACTCTTTGCAGAAAAAAATCACGTGGAGAAACATGGAACAAGTTTGACGGAATTCACATTTAAATCCACGCGGATATGTACATACATTTTTAGAAAGTGGTAAGACCATTCTCCTCCATCCAACATTTTCTCTCCCTTTCTCCCGCGGAAAGTGGAAACTATCAGGGAATATGGGATTGATGTTCCAGATTTCTGGCCCTTCTTTCCTCATTCCCTCTTTTCCCTTACTTCATATTCGGTTTTCTATTTTTTAAGTCTGATTTTTTCCCTGGCATGACACATGAAGGACAATTTTCATCCGTTGTCGACATATTGTCTATGTATGTAAAATTGCCCAAGAGTACTCCTACCACCAGTACTTCATACGACTTTACTACCGTTGCTGCTGTGTATCTACATGTTTTGGCCAATGACGAAAAAAAACAACGCGTTAGTAAAGAGAGTAAGGTGAAAAAAATCCATTGTTATTCAAATCCAGACTTGATAGGAAAGGTGAGCCTTTTTCGTTGTCACCGTCAACCTCTTTCTATGTCTACTTTCTATCTATCCAGCTCCTATTTCTTTCCCAAGTATTGCTTTTACAGAAGAAAAAAAATACGGAGCAGGGAAATCGTTGTATTATTGGACTGGGAGTACCATGAGAGTATATCTCAAAGTTTGACGACGAATGCCAGCTTTTTCGTGTAGACAATGGAAAGAAAAATATATGCGTATGCATACGAACGCCCCGGAAAATTTGTGCATATGTGACAATAATATGCGTGTATTTCATAAAAGTCCGTGTAATATTCAAACAACATATAAAAATGTATGAGGACGAGTTACGCCGGCACAAAGTTTCTCTTTGAGTATTGTTGTAGTCGCGATGGTGGTGGCGGTGTCACTGGCCTTGTGGCATTTCACAGAAAGGAAAGTGAGATTTTCTGTTTTTTCTAGAAGTATCTCAGGAGATAGATTTTTATTCTCTGCCATTTTTTGGTAAATTTCCTCTAGTGAATCATTTTCCTCGTCTAGTCGAATGTTTTTGTATGCCACAAAGTGACACATCTCATATTCGGAATGGTTTTGTAATTCAGTTAGTGGTAGGAGTAGTAGTAGTAGAAGCAGCAGCAGCAGCGGCGGCTGCTCGTAGAAGAGCGGAGGGTGTGCGGCCTGTGGGATCGATGCATACGCGATTTGGGGAAGACTGAGACGACAGGAAAGGGCGAACTTGGAGTATGAAATGTTATTTGGAAGTGTGGTAGACACAAAAAAAAATGTTTTCATAAAGGCGAATGAAAGGGTTTCGTATTGTTTAAGGTAGAAAAGGCAGAAAAAAATCCAACCTGTGATTTCCAAATGAATTGCGTGTTGTAATCAGGGTACTGTGTGAATTCTGCAGTAACTGTGGTATCCGTATTCGAGCCGAGCAACAGACCGTGTCGACGTTTCTCCTGATTAGTTGCCATGAGCTGCAGCGTGATTATCTCGGTTGTGGAGGACTTTGACCCTCCGGGTTTGTAACTACCCTTGCAATCAACAGAAAAGTGGGTTGAGTTCTGTGTTCCTTGCAGAGCCAAAGTCATTTGCCTGTCTTTGTAAAATGCGTCGCCGGATCCAGAGTACGTTCGGGAGATTCCGACTGAAGAAGACTGGCTGTCTGGATCATCCGCATTGTCTAAACATTAAAACATGGGGCATCATGACACTTTTGGCAGAATGAGTATAGCTAAAAATGATGATGTGCCAAGGAAAGTACATTCCCTTCCCACATCATACAGAACAGAATGCAAGTGGAAAAACGGTTACCTGTAAATGTGACACTATCCAGCGTAAAGTCAAATCCCATATACGGACGTCCTTGTATCTTATCTGTAACATCCAACTTCAGTGATACCTTTTCGTCCATCAGCTGTCCTAATCATGACATTACATAGGTTCTCATCAGTAACGGTTATAATATCAAATATTGACAAACAAACTATTATATTACTTTCCCAATACCAAATGACAGCAACAAAATAACAATTGTTCTGCAATTTTCTACAGCTGTCATTACAGACGCAGAATCGAGTAGAAATCGAGGTATTTTTAAAGACTACCTTAATTAATTAAAACGCTGGTATTAATAACGTGCCATCTCTTGCTGGTTACTGCACTCACCCCATTTGCAAAAGAAAATGAGCAGCCACGGTAAATATTACCTACTACTACGTACCCTCCCCAATGATATTGTTTACTGCTGAAACAGGGTAAGGGTAAAATGGGGATTATCTGCATTACGCCATGACTCATGACTACACAGAACAAAACGGTTGAACAACTTCCCTCGACCATTTCCCTTTTACAAGTTGAAATTCCTCCGTCATGTACTAAAAGCAAGCACTGTGTTCTGTCATCATTATCATCATCTTTTAAGTGAACATGTAAAGAGTCGTGTATACAATTGGTAATCGTCTTGAAACCTTCTCTGAGGAGAAGACGGCGATTAGAATGACGGTGAAGAAGGGTAAGACACAATAAAAAGCGATGATGAGTTGAGCAGGATTTGTGCAGTGAGCCATTGTAACGAAAAGATTTAACTCTGGTGAGGAGGGAAACGTAAGGAGGAGAAAAGGACAGGGAGGCACCGAGACGAGAAATGACAAGCCTAAGACGACGATGAAGGAATTGAGTTCTCGTGTTCAGATTAAATAAAGCCTCTTCTATGAATCAAAGCACTTTGAGGCAGGCATTGTAGTACAATACAAAACACAACTTGAGCTATTCAGTCATACGTGCAATTACTTATTTCAAACTTTAAGGGAATTGTAATGCCGGGAAATGATGTTGTAGTAAAGCGTATAATGATTTTACTCTTTTTCTTCTTTGAACACATTGTGTACTCTCTACTTAAATAAAATACAAGGAGCACCACATGCCACAGTAAAATTTATATTACATTATGTAAATGTTAGAATGTTTGAAGAAACCAGCAGTGGCGGCGGATTAAGCGTGTCTATTTAAGTGGTGTGGATGTCTACTCTCATCATGGCATGGAACGCTGGTATCTCAAGTGCTCATTCGGCTCGACTATTGTTGCTATTTGTAGTGGTTTAAATTGTATTTACGAGAGTCACATTAAAACGAGCAGGGCTGAGCGGGGCATTCGGAACCGGGGTCCGACACCCGGATGCCCCGGCATAATTTTTGTTACCGAGATTTCCCGCAGAAGGGAAATCCGTTTGTTATAAATGCTGTTGATTTTTTTTGTCAGAGCGGGAGTTTTGCATTTGCCATGCATTTGTGTACTAAACGAGTATATGTAAAATATTTATGTGAATTATGTGAAGCGTTTGTGACCAAAATGATTTAATCATTGTCGGATGGTAACTTTGTGTAGTGCTTGTATTACCGTAGACGTTAGACTGTAATCCATTTGATAACACGTATTGACTTTGGCAAGAAATAAACTTGACACAATATCTATTCAACCTTTTCATGACGGAAAAGTGGTAAAATGCAAAGGTGATTTGGAGTGAAAAGAGATTTGCGATTGTACTTACAGCGCTAAAAGTGATTTTGGGTTTACAGCAAGGGCTTAACTGTTAAATTGAACGCTGAAACGATAACAAAAAAGTGATGGTGACGCAGTAAAACTTGCAGCGTAACAAAGACACTGCTGTTTCATACCTTCATGACTACATGCTTTCTCCTTGGTACATTCTAACTTGGTAGCCCCTTTGTGGAAATATTAAACGGTTGGCTGAAGCGATTGCAAACTAGCCGTTGTTATTAGGTATATGTTTATTACATAATGACCTAAACAAATGTAAAACAACCGTGGGCTAGCCTTTTTGTCTCTCGTGTGGTAGGAAGTAATGTGCAGTGCAAAAAAACCAGTGGCAGGTAGCCATGTGCCTCTGAATCATATTGAAATAAATGTGGTAGCTGGCATTACAAGTGGAATGAATATATTCAACCTTTTACTCTAGACTCCACTGTATTTTCTGAAATAGGTAATAAAGGTGTGGAGTTAATCAGAAAGTTTTAATGTGAAACCGTATTTACTGCAAATTGTACTACACGGTAGTTAATGGTTTCAAGTAGACAATTGAAAAAAGCTTGTGATTATTACCTACTTGGCAAATATAATCTGATACACGCACGTAAAAAATGAAAATATTTTTCATTTGTCACTTACTTCACTTCAAAACAACTAAACTTTTTGTACGTTCTAACAGGCGACTAGTTAGCTTAGCTATTTTCAGTGACATTCATTGTTTCCGCACGGGAAGAGGCCAATATGCTTGCAACATACGTTATAATAGAAATAAATGTTCCACCTGATTTGCTTTCTGGTGGATGTCGGGTGGTTTCCCTAACCACTGGCCATGGATATCGATTGTGGAACACAGCATTTTCAAAATGCTTAATAGTTATCCTGCCGACGGCACACGAGACACGAAAATAGTATTAAAGGCTGCAATATTTCATTTATATTTCCATCGAATTTTAACGTGTTATGGCTTCATCAGACGAATCATTCTATAAATTCCTTCCTTCACTGTATCCTTGTTGTTCCCGCATTTTGATTATTAATTAATGCAAAGTGATGTTTCTTCTGGCACAGTTCATTTAAAATGTCTCGCCAAGATCAAGAAAAGCCAAATTACGCTCCTCGTATCTATCCTATACCCCCTTAAGGAAAATAAAGCAGTTTTTCCACATGTATTGGTACTACAAATCTTTGTGACTCCCACATTCTGTCACGACGCCAGTATTAAATAACCACTCTAAACGTATGATCCCAGAAGTGAATCTTTAATGGCACAAATTAGCGCTATACGTCTGCAGTCTGCAAGTCTGCAATTCAAAAGGTTCCTAAATCCTTATGTTATTTGTACACGTAATGTTCCCAGGTTTCCCTCCTTTCTGGAGTATGGTACAACGGCTTAACTGTTCTGACATAAAGGTGTCCTTTTCCCATTCAAATTCCAAGAACTCGGAGTAAAATTTGTTTACTACATGAATACCTTATCCGCCTTCATACCCGCTCACTCCTCCGTCTATTTCGGCTTTTACACTGTCATCGTTCAAGAGATTTAGTACGTATCAATGATCCCGTCTAGAATAATACTCGAGTTATAAAAGCGCTTCTGAACCGCTCGTAAATGTGTGAATTGCGTAGGGATTGTTATTAAATATTTACTGTTGTAATTCACTCGCACTTTCCAGCCTGCATAACATTACTTTTTTACATCTTTACTCGCTCCAGCCCTCTCCAACTTCTTCCTTTTTCACGCATGTACAGACAAATTAGACGACCTGTCACGTTACTAATTTGACAGTTAACTTTCCGAGTTGAAAAAAAAAAACCGAGGGAATAACGAAACAAATTAGGCGTACTGGAAAAGGATTTCATTCCACACAGCCAATAAAATAGTCCGAAACGTTTTAAGGTAATTTAATGAAACGCGACAGGGGGAAGCTGGAAATCATAATGATGAAATCCTTTTGCGGGGAGAGAAATGGAAGGGAATATAGAAACACTTTTGTCGGAAATTACAGTAATGTAGGGATGGCTTACGACGACTGAAGCGGTTTTTTTTATCCTGCTGCTGCATCAGCAGCAAAATTACTTTTACTTACCATTAACTGTGGCTGTTGATCCAGGAAAGTTGACGCCAAGATTTAAACTCTTTTCCTTTTTATCCAGCAAGTACACCACTCCCAATTCATTTTCTAAGGGGTTAGCGGCAGTTCCCGTGGTTCGGACTGTTCGTAGTTTGAAATCCGTGGTGGTCTGTCAAACGACAAGATTTAACTCAATCAGTGTTCCATCAATTTGAGCGATATTTTAGTTTTATATCATTTTCTAGGACGTCCCTACTGGGAATATACAGGTTTAGCCCCATTATTTTTCCACGGCAGTTGTATGTAAGTTTCCTATTGTTTTTCTCCCCTCATGCAAGATTCTACGTTTTTGTGTGTTCTTTGGCATATATCAAGAGCACTCCTTCTATATCCCTACCTCATGTTTTATGAAACGGGCGCATAAGTCAACTTTACAACGGAACGCGTTTTTCACTCGAAAACTCGATTAAAATTCGGTCTACATTTTGCAACATATTTTATTTGGTTTGACAGGACTTTATCAGGCAGCCAAGCAAGTCGTCCCTTTGAAACTGATGCACGGCAAAATCGGAACAGTGCAAATGAAATCTCTTTCTTGTTCACTCCCCCAAAGACTTGGCTAACAGGTTACAGTTACTTGCTCGTCTTTCAACTTCCGAAAATGGGTGGAACCCGTTTATACTTAAGAAAGTGATAAAACATGCCGCTTGGATGGATCATGGATCCAACCGTTTTTGCAACTACTTTTATGTAAAAATTTCCTGATCTTCAATTTCGGATCGGATCGCTCCTTTCGAGTTACTTTTTTGTCTGTAGAACATGGAGGATCATGATCACCTTTATTTCATTGTCATGGTTACCGTACTTGCTGGTCCATATTGTCAGTTAGTCATTCCCAGCTTAATGCATTTTTGAAGCTGCTTTTTCCCTTATACTGGGTACACTTCCAACAAAATTGCGACAACCATTGAAAATATTGTAAGCCCTTGCCAAAAAGTTTACTTTTTTTCAAGTTAAAAGTTAAAGAAAGAGTGGCAAAATTTTTATTTGCAGTCCAGCTTTTACTTGGCTTACAATGTCGCAATTTTTCCCGAGGTTCACCCTCTGACCGTCTTTTTCAGTTTCCGAACCAGATTACTACAAAACAGTAACCATATATTAGTAGGGTTGGAACCCTGCCAAAAAAAACTAAGCTGCAATTTTTTTCGCACTCTCAATAATACGATTATAAAAATTTTCATTGAAAGAAAATGAAATTTATTTTCCACACTTTTTGTCAACTTTACAAATTAATAGATGCTTAACCTGTGCAAAAGGGTATACTCGTAATGGTATAAAAAGGGTTGCAAATTCCAGCATGCTGCAGGCCTTCCAAATGTAAGAATGCAATCGCAAAAACATGGCAACGCCACCAACTACGTTGCATTCTACATCCTGTAAACGTTGGTCTACATGGAAGCCTAAGTGCGTGTCATTTGCATAGAAAATAATCAAATGAGCTGGAGCATGTCGTGTATATCTGGGTGGCGGTATAAGACAAAGTACCGCTTCCAAAAAAACTTAGCATTATCGCTTCCACTAACCACCTGAACCAACTAGACTGACGACTGAAAAGTAAAATAAAAAAGAATGGCGTGGATGGTAGTAGTGGCAGTAGTAGTTGTAGTAGAAGTAGTGGGAGGAAGTTGAGCGATAAATTACATCGTTATGATTGAGTTAAAGTTACTGTGATCCATGATCACCCAGGCGCCTCTTTTCGCTATCCAAAACCTACCAACTAACTCTATCACCAACTTACTTTATCATTCTCCTTAGCGCATCCGGCATCTGAAAATAAGAAACTCTTCGGATCCCCCTGCCCCCGTTTTTTCGTCTACTTTTTTTGTCTCTCTCCCTCTCCCTTCCTCACTCTCTGAATAAAAAGTAATAATGTGACTATGGTTCGTTTGAGGTATAATCTACGCTTGTATGGTCCATTGACGCTTACGTGAAATAAAAGAAGAAAAAAACCTCATTCTTCTTCTTTTTTCATGTATCCTAACAAAATTCCCTTTTGCCAACTGAATCGTACATCTGAGACATTTATGAGCAATTTTTATATGCTTCTCCTTATTATTGCACACCACTACTGTAATATCCTGTTCTCCTCACGTAAGTAGGTACGTTACTTACTCTTGAAGAAATGCTAAGTTACCCTTAAACAGCAGACATTTCAGAGAGAGAGAGAGAGAGAGAGAGAGAGAGAAAGAGAAAGAGAGAAAGCATTCCTAATAGGTACACTATTTTGGGAGTTGCACTACGCAAACGGAACCAGACACTTTCACTGTTACCTAACCAGTCGGATTGTTAAATTCATGGAGATCTTCCCAGCTATTTCTTTTTTCTTCATCTTTTTCACACCATCTTTTGTTCCATTTTAATCATCATCATGATCACCGTCAACATCACCGTCAACTACTTCATCCACGTAATCATAAGCGAGCTTCTCTCTCCAGCATTTTTGCAGGTGGGATTTCACGGCTTAAGTTAAACTTTCTCTCTTTTGCCTTCTCACTTAGAATACCGGGCTTCCATACTAGAGATACGACAAGGAGAAAAAAAATCTAAAAAAAGGTGGAGAGCGGAAAAAAGTTCTTTTAAGGAGAAAGTGAAATGAAGAAGACGACGACGACGAAGGAAAAGGAAAAATAGAATCCATTTCTTTTACATTTGAGTTCATCTTAAAAAGTGGAGAGGTAAGAGCTACACTTTAAAAAAGTTTTCGTGTTTTACACGTATTCGCATTAAATAGCATGTATAATAGATGTACACATTATTACTCTTGCTAAAGTAAGTGTGCCTCTATATCTCGTCGGTGTGTGGACACAAGGGTATGAAAGTGGCAGTGATGCATATTTCGGCGCTACACATTGCTCTGCATACCGTGATTGCTCCAAATGAGTTCATTTCTAACCCAATTTCAATTCTACGAGCAGTGGTAGTAGTAGTAATAGTAGTTGAAGTAGTAGTAGTAGTATGAGAAGTAATGGTGGTAGCAATATATGTAGTACCTCATTACTATTCCATTGGTAATGAAATCGCGTCTTTAGCAGGTTTGGATTCGACTTATAAAGAGAAAGGGACAAGTGGGAAGGCCCGTTCAGCAAGAAAGACAAGGATGACAACAGCGTTGGATGGCCACCTTCGTCCCCGGTATCATTAGCTGCGGGGGAGTTTTCGCGGGGCACTAATGAAGCTGTTGGCGAAGCGAACTGAGAAGCGGCACATATTTTAAGACCCATGTATTTGTAGAGAAGTCCCGTATTACACATCTCGTTTGAAGTTGCTCCCGGTGTCCCGCCCGCTGGTTGGTACTCATCCTTTTGTAGAAATAATATCTCTGACCTAGGAAATTGTAAGTTTTGGCGAGGACGTTGTGAAAAAAAGTCGTGAGATATGACAAAAAAAGTATCCATTTTTACCGTACTTGAATTCCACCAGTTCCAGTTTGGATTTTGGTACACCAAACGCCACATCCAGTAATTCGGTACCGGAAACTTCTAAATGCCCTTCGAGTGCAGTGGAAGTTCGAAGTTGGGCTCTAATCTTCATTCCAGCATGACTTTGAAATGCACTCAGGGAGACTCCCGCAGACGCCGAAAGTAAAGCACTGGAGAGAAAAAGAGGAAATGAATTGAAAGTCTATTTATAGACAATTTTTAAAAAATGTTTATTTCTCTTCAATTTTCCCCCTGCACAACTCTTAAGCATTTATTTTGCTAAGATACAACATAAAACTAAGCACCTACATATTTTTATATATCATCCTTGCTTCTCCCTGCGCATATATATAAGGTAACTACAATTCCACACAGAAGCCGGGGGTTTAAAAAAACAACTCCAAGGCTGAAGCATAATTAAGGGTCACGCCAAAGCACTTAAGAGGTCAGGCAGAATTCACTTTTTGGTAACTTTCCCCCTTCGTATCAATCTGATGGTCACGTTTTTACGGAGTTCATGTTACACCAAATTGTCTTTTAAACGATCCCGTACCAAAATACATCAAAGTTATTCTGTTTGGGAGATATCAAGTGAGATCGTAACAAGAGAGAAACGCATGTTTGTAGTAATTTTGTGGTATATCCTATAATAATTATAGAACTCTTTCCTGATCTACACGTATACTGATAGTTACATTTTTGTGGGGAGGCCCAACTTCTATTTCATTGCCAATCCCACTACTGACTGGAGGATATTACAGCTAAAATAGAAGTTGCTAACCATGGTCGTATTTCTTTGACTTTGAAACCATACTTTTTGTATTTATCTACTACCTCTTTTCTACTCGCATCTGAAAAGCACTTGGTTTTTAGTGAAGGAAAACCTTAATGATGACGCATGCACGTGTCAGTTTCACTTACCATGATCAGATGTCTACTCCCCATCGAGACATTCAGATCTATCTACACCACTTGTCTAATAACAGCATATTCTATATTAAACCTTTTTTTCTATATTTCTGGTTAATCAAACAAGGGAAGGCGTTTAGTACAAAAGCGAACGGCGGCCATAATCCTACCCGTCATAAAATCCCATTTTATTGATATACTTGACTGTTTACGGCTCGAACTGCATAGTTTTCTGATCATCTTCAAAGTATATGGTAGTTGTACATGTGTAAACATTATTTTTGACGTTACGAGTAACGGTAGCGATCCCGCAGTAAATAAACCCAGGAGTAGTCGCACCACACATGCATGCATTTTTGGGTACACACGGCGTACCTACCACGGCGTGAATTTAGAAAATGGGGAAAGTTCACATGGAATTGTGACGGGATCCATCGGCACTTGTACGTATTTATGAAGCAGCATAAATGGCTGGTAAACCAGACCAGAAATAGTGTGGCGAAAATGATCAAGTTTTTTTTCCAGGCGGGAGTATATACACACGTACCTACATTTTCTTTTTTTTTATTCAGGGAACTAAGAAGAAAATGCGAAACCAACACACTTCACTATTTTATTTTTACATGCACACGTCGGTAAGGTCAAAAGGAATCGAGACACAAAGTGAAGGTGGTGTTTGCTGCGAGAGAGCGAGAGAGAGAGCGACGGAGAGAGTGAAAGCGTGTAGGAAAAAAAGTAAGAGATGAAAAGAGATGAGAACAACGAAAAAAGTATACTTACCTAGGCACCAACTTTCCTTTGAGTTTCAATTGGAAGGGATTGGCACGGAAGTTAGTAGTATCTATCTTACTCTCCGCTTGAAATCTCATAATACTCGAAGCCTGTGCACTTAGATTGAGAGGAAGTCCAACTCCGGTAGGAATGATGTATGATGAATCAAATAGTATCGTTGACTTTTGCCAATTTGAATCCTATTATTTATTGTGGTCCCCAGTTCCCCGTAAAGAAAAGAAGATAAAAAAACGAGAGAATGAGGCTAAACGTAAATATAATATGGACTGATATTTGAGTCGATGGAGGAGGTGGTGGTGGTGGTGGGGGGTTGCAAGTAATACAGGCAATGACGACGATGATGGTAGGGGCGATGTGGGGAGAACTGGATCTAGACGCAGTATTATGAAGATGAAGGAAGCCACGGAACTAACAAGTCTGGCGGTCTCTCGTATTGAGAAAGTCAAAATAGAAAGTAAGAAGAGAAAATAGGAAGCGTCTGGGGAAATAATAGTCTCAGCTACTACAAAACAACCCATTTTGCCCATCAAAAATATATAATAATATATAGCTGTGTTCATGTGTGTCAGTGTTCATCTTTATCACAAAACGATATTCTTTTCACACTCTTTTCACGTTGCCCCAAGATTCACGGGCGGGAGTAGGATTTCCTACACACATTTTATTTTTTATCCTTTTAGAGGAGGGTACCTTGTTATTGGAAAGGTGTTCCAGAAAATGAAGCGGATTTAGGCCGTTCAAGGACTCCACCTGTTCGTCTAATCCGACTTTCCTCAGAAAAGCTATTTCATTTCCGAGCGTTTGTACAGACAGGGACACCTGGAAAATAATTAATTTTTTTTGTATCATAGCCACAATGACGTGGACACCACAAAGATGGGTGACATCTCAATAGGAGAAGCAGTAGTAGTATAACATAGGGCACAGTTTAAATACAGCAAGAAAGGCGCCACTAAATTAGCTACGTCTTTACGATACAGACATGCTACAGCCATAAAGAAAATTAATTGGTAATTAAGTATGTTCCTGCTGGTGCGGTGTGATCAAATATAAAGCTTCATTGGCAGCTCATCTTTACCTTGCTATAAATAACCCGGATTAGTTCATTAATTCTCACATGGGCAAACGGGGAGGAAATGTAAGAAAACTATTTGCAACCATTCATGTTAATTCTATTCCAAATCTGACCCACTTACTGCCCTCGATCTCGATGTTATTTTGCCGGAGTTGCGGCAATAGCAGGAGTAATATAGGTGACACTTTTTTCAACTACGGCAGTCCTCAAACATTTTCTCGTAAAGATGGCGAGGAGATTAATTTTTATTCCCTGAAAATTTTACGACGACTATTAAATGCTACCACGATGATTGCGCCGCAAAACACTTTTGCATATATACCGCCACCACCTTGGTGAAGTAGTATTATTATGGTTCAATAAAGGTGAGAGTGTATGTGGGAGTGTGTACAATATCCAGGCGCATAAAACTTTCACTTTCTATCATCCACACCACGCGGCATTCTGCTTCTCTCTGTCTCTTTCTCTCTCTCTCTCTCTCTGTCGTCTTCAATGTTATGGTTGTTTTGTTTGAAAAGGGAAATAATCAAAGGAGGACAACCCTTTGAAACAAGAACGAAAGCACTAATGTGCCATTATCGAAACCTAATCAGATACACAAGATATTTCTTTACAAACTCTCCTTTTCTCCGGGAGTGTTGTGTTGCCCTGTTTGTAGGAGGCTGCAGAACAGAACATGGAAATACGGCCCATTACGATTAGAGAAAGAGAGAGCTTGCCATTCCCATCGTCGTCATTACGAAAGTGAGGCAGATATAAGTGCATGCATTCATGCTTCTTTGCACCGTAATGTTTGGTTTCAGCTATCTACTTACATGACTTTTCCAACAGAAAAAAAAGACACAGAAAGTGAACAGGATCATCGCGTCAGTCTGCCAGCCTCTGAGAAGCAGAGAAAGCAGTAGCAACATTACTATTATTCCTACTATTACTCTAACGTCGTCGTGGTTGAACAGCAGAGTATAGAGGCTCATGTAAATTAGTTAGTGTACATTGCCGCATTAAGCCAGCAAAAACTAGCATCACTGAAGGGAATCGGCGTGTAAGAAAAAAAGAAAGAGGATCGTTGTCGTCGTCATCGACGGCGACAATGCTCCCTTTCCCTAATAATATCAAAATCTGCACTGTAAGATCATCAAGTTAATATCGTATATCATTTCATATATGGAGTACCTATTTTACCTACGCCTCTCCTTCCAGATACGACGCGACACCCTAATGGCTGGTTATGGGAAAACAACAAGCTTGTTTGTTAAACGAGTGTAGCGGTTAGATCATGTGTACATAGATATAGGTACGTATCTTTAGGAAGCTATTTGGCTTGTGTAACATTTATGTAACTTTTTTTCTTTTTTTTTAAAAAGGCAACATTATCTATTATCTATGCAGCCACGCATGCATGCCCATATCAACGATTAAGGGAGAAGCTAGCGAGGGAAATGACGATGTGATTCCCTTTTTTAGGTTGCAGAAAAAAACAGTTCAAATCGATTCGATTCCCTGCAATACCGCACACTCTCTAGTAAAGTGCATGCAGGGAGCTGCTAAAACGGTGAGTGAAAAAAATGTGTGATGTGGGGGAATACGTAGACAATTTGTTGTGGGAGTTTGTTGTGTACAGGGTACATGAACAATAATAACGTATTGTGATCTTCTTCATCTCCCGTTGCACATCAACATCAGTATCATTACCATCAGTAGTCTATGGAGAGTGTTTTGTTGGTACATTCAAGGCAGTTTGTGAATAATAGGGGAGAAGTGAATATAAAACAGGGAATCTGAAGGAATTGGAGTGCAGGTTATCTCCTGCATTTTTTGTGCAGGTTGTTAAGACTGTGGTGAGGATGTTATGGGGGCGATAAATGATGATAAGCATGAACACACACAAGCAGCAGGGGTGGGGGGAGAGAGTCTAAAGGCAAAAGCAAAGTCAATGTAGATAAAAATAAAGTGAGGAAGAGATTTTTTGTAGGGGGTACAAAGCTGAAAAGGCGGGCATAAAAAAGGAAAAAGTGAAATCGTATTTATCAGTGTATTACAACTGGATCATTGTAGTATCGCTTGAGCGCATCGTATTCCAGAGCTAAAGTTCGCAATTTCTTTTTTGATGGTACTGCTCTTTTGTCTCGGCGTAAATGTGATAATATTTTGGAGATACTGCTGTTTCCACCCCCGCCAAGTTTCCCGTTAGGTCCAAATAGGGTTTCCACGTAGTGCTCAAAACTTTCCAGACGAATTTTCGCCTACGTCATAAAAAATACATTACAGTTTACAGTAGAAGTATTACAAATATTGTTGCATTGATACACTCTTATGCATATACAAGCGCTGCTGTTGTTATTCATAATTTCTATTTATTTTGTAATCCAAGCGGATTATCATGTATATTTCTATCATATTAACATTGTAACATTGTAAGCATGATTTTTGGCATGATAACAACGGTAGAGTTGGCACAACAGCAACGGTGGAAAAATGTCGACCTTGCAATTTTATCCGTCCTGCGGTAAAGTACGTTCGTATTCGTAGTGTACATTAAAGTAGGCAATTAAAGTAATTTTTCAACGGTGTTTTTGTTTCATTACCTCAAACAAGTTAATAGACTCCCCAAACAGGTCCACAGTCAGGTTGAGAGAGGCGGACCGAGGAATGTAGGAAGCTTGCGAGAATATTAAATTACTATCGAGACCCATTCCTAAGATAATGAAAAATACAAGAGAGCAAGGCATTTTTTGGGGGAAATCGTGCCATTGGTTACAAATCAGCAAACGGCGTTCATGCTGACGATGATGATGATGATAATGATGACGTGATTTTTTCAATTAGCGACTTTACCGAAATTCCCATCCGGATAAAATGCGGAAGCCTCAAAGTTCTTTGAAAACTGTCTAAAATCCGTGTGATATGGATCATTAAACTTTTCATCCGCTACTAATCCCTGCAATTCCAGTTTACTGGGGAGCGAGCTCTCCTGCAAATTTCGGATGTAGCTGGAAACGAAGGAAGTAACTGGTGTGTGAAAGGCAACGAGTAGACAGAAAAACAACAAAGAGAAGGATTTTTAATCAGAAAAGAGCTAGAGAAAAAGAGGAAGATGTTCATCTGATAATCCTGCTAAACAACTGCCGTGTGCTCCCAGCAAGCAGGGTTGTAGTAGTGGTAGGAGCAGGAGCAGCAGCAGCAGTAGCAATCAGTTTACAGAACACTCATTACAAATAGAAGCGGGAAAATGGTGAGCTTTCTTTTGTACCTTGTCGTATTTGTTCTTTTCCCATTACATGTTTCAACCATCGGATTGTGGGATACGTTGGGCAGCGCATTAGAGTTAAAAATGCGGCAATTCTCACCTCCGCATCCTCTTCCTGATTCTCAAATATTCTTGCCAGTTCAGCATGTGCCTCTGAGCTCTGAGAGAGCTTAGAGCATGGCATGCGTCTTTTTTGCAAACAATACAAACACATCGTTAGTTTTTTTCTCGTTTCAAGGAAAACAGGAAAAAAGGTATATAATGAAAGAAACCCAGCTTTTTTTAGAGACAACGCACTGTACGCTGCTGATTGCAATACTTTACCTGTACGCCTCAATAGCAGCAACGCGAATTTCGGTTCGGTCATTAGATTGAATACAAGTTTGGAGGGCGGTGTGAATCCCATCTTCAAACTTTCCAAAATTACCGATTCCTTTGAGATACATCAATACCTGTCAGAGCATACAACAAGGATGTACAAATGAAATGTGTAACCAGGTTTCTTGGTGCGCGCACCCTGTCGGTTTATGAATTTTGGGAGATTACGGCGCCGATCAGGGCGGCTGGATGCGCTCTGTGTTGTCACTAATATAGTGAAACGGAGCAAAAGTAAAAAGTGAAAGAAAACTTTTTTCTTTGTCTTTCGCCCTTTTCTCTCGCAGAGGCGAGGCGGTAGATGATGATCATCATCATTCGCATGTGTATATATATACATATGTACATTATGATGGGGAGTTGTGCTCATTGTGCTGTGTTTGTGACTTGCCTGATCCACATTTTTTCGCTGCTTAGTGACACACCCGGTAAGATTAAAGAACTTCACGTAAAGCAAGCTTAGAGTCTGCACAGGTTGGTGCTTCGAGCAGTCTTGATGTTGACCACAGAAGGAATGTGCAAGGGAAGAGTAGCTGAGTAGAAGGTTTGGGTACTTATCTCGAGCACGAAGGATCTGGAATGCTGCTACCATGAGATCTAAATCCGGTTTCGGGATGAACGTGAGGGAGTCGATCCAAGAGGAGATCCTTTCTCGTGGGGCATCTCCGCTCAAAATCCTGTCTTTAATTACTCCAACTGAGGCCGCCGTGCCAACTGCTTCCAGAACATTATCAAACAGAGACCTGTAAACACACAACATGTACACAATACATTAAATGTATACCTATAGCGAAAATCATCTATAGCACATATGTGTGCTCATCTCCACCGCTTTCTTGCTAAAATGTAACTTAAATGCGCGCAAACTGATAGAGGCAAAGTACCGAAAAGGAAATACAAGTTTACACGGAGAAATGGAAAGGAAAGATAGAGAGCGAGGGAGGGAGAGACGAAGGAGCGAAAAACGGAGACGGGAATGGAGGTGGTTGAGAAGAAGGGAGAGCTTAATTGGAATGCGTCTCCTACATGTGCAGTTATTAATACACATATACATATTAATAATGGCGGGGTAGTTCTTCAAAGAACTCCGGTTTTGCCTTATCCATCTTCCACTACTTCAGTCCCGGAAAGTTTTTACAGGGAAGCCGACGGATAAAGTAAAAGCAATCTGTTTTCTGTACGTCTTATTTGCTGTTTCGCTCCCTTTTCTTTGATACCATTACCGTTGTGTACCGACAGCGTCTTCTACACTCATTTGCTTGCCTGCCTCAAATAATGGAACAAATGCATTTAAAAATAAAAAAGGAACGGGAGGCAGGATAGACATATTTACGATAAAGAAAGCGCAAATTAGACACACTGTGTTGTAGCGGGAGGGAATACACAAGGAAGGGGGAAAAAGAGGGAAAATCTTGTGACAGTAACGAATTTAAGTTGGAAAATGTAAATGAAAATACGGTTCTCCCCATTAGAGGAGAAAACTAAAGCAGTGGTGTAAGTAAACACGTCCATTATTAATACCTATATGCACTCCGACAATGTAATGTGCTGGTGATGCCATCATTTGGAAGGACGCAAATTGCTATCAGCAATAGTACGTAACATACCTTGCAAGCAAGTACTTATGTAGTTTTGCTTTTTAGTGCAAAAGTGTAGGGCAAAATAGAGGAAAGTGACAAGCCTGTAGAGTTGTATAGTCTGTGGCTGCCAATTTACTTATTTACCGTAGGCGTTGTGGAGATAGACTCGATATATGCACTCTCGGTTCTATTTTTATTTTAGTGCTGGTCTCACTTTCCCCCAATTTATTTCATTCGGGCGAGCTGTGTTTTATATGCGATTTTTTTATTGTACAATCCAAATGGGAAAGCGTGGCAGACATTTGAGAGTCTGAAATTCAGACCCGAGTTTTATATCAGGATTTACGATAATAATATGCATGTGTTAACACAAGTACGTGCTACACAACCAAAAATAATTTAAAATGGCAGGTGTTAGAACGCTGTAATTTGTAGGTTTATAGCGAGGCATTGAAACGGTTTTGATCAATTTGGTAATATGATAGGCATCTACTGATTTGATCACAAAACTTGCCTTTTCACTTTCTCCTAATTGAACATAAGTCGAGATATGTAATATCTTTTGTGTGTACACACTGTACTGCTTTACAAGGGGCAAAAGTTTTATGTTAAAATTATTTCGCTTTAAACAACGAGACCTTATGATTTATTTTTTCTGTCGACGCTGACACTTTCTCTTTTAATTGTAAAAGCTGCTTGTAAGTTGAGGAGACTATTGTTTGTATAATTGCTGGATTTACATAGCAAGAGTATCACTAGTTATGGGTTGGCACGATTTCACTGTATGACGTTGTATTCTTCACACTTGCCAGGGCCTTAAATTTGCTTGACACGAAAACTACTTCAATCTGAGATTTCCATTATTGTAAAAATATCCATTGAACATGGAGATCACGATTGTGCAGAAAAATATTTGTAATCTTAATCAACCCTTTAAGCCGCACGAGTTAAGGACTGATGATGGCTTGCGTGCACGCACACTTATGTATAAATGCATGTGTAATATGTGTGCCTACAAGAGTATAATAACATATTTATGTATGCTTTATGTAAATGTAAGTATATCATATGTGTGTACTGTATATGACGACGAGTTCCAATGATGTAACTCGAAAAGCTGAAACAATTACTAACACTATTTTTGCTGAGAATGTTTTTCAAAATCGTTATCTCCATCTCCGAATTTATTTGGCATCATTAGGTTTGAAGAGTTCAGATTCAAATGACATCGCAAATAGTTCCCGTGTCAGTACCATATGACAATAACAACGTTCCGCTATTCCGCTGCTCGTAGCCTTTTTATAAATTAAGTTGTGTTGTGATGATTACTCAAAGTTTATTTAATGTGTGAGTTGTCTTATTATGCAAAAGTCGAAACTTTTCCCTACTCCTATTATTTTCAGACTATCCACCCGCAACATTTTAAAGAAGTTAACTGTCCTCTAAAATATCATAGTAACACTTTACCTGTCTCCATCACAGATTTTGGCCGCTTCTCGTGACAAATGCACCATATCACTTGAATTCAATCCGCGCAGTGTTTGTACAAGTGTCTCCAGGAGGGATCCTGCATTCCCGTCAACGTTCGCCTAAATGGGCAAAAAATATCGATGGAATGCTTTAAAATAATAACATAAAACAACTAAACTTTGTCCATTATTTCAGCCTTATAGCATCGTCAAATAAAATATAACCATCCTTCAACATCCTCCCCCTTCAAAGTAAACAACCAACTTTGATTCAACGCAAAAGCATGGAAACATTTTATAACTTTTATTTAAAACTCAACATTTGCATAACTGAGGAGCTATCCTGCTTTAAAATGTTAGATTTTCCCCATTGTTTCCTGGCTGAGCATCCTTCATTGACTGAACACAATGAACCCGTAGTACTTAAAAACTAATTTATTCCTCAATTAGATATAATTATGCTTGATGTTATGACAAGCTATCATATCATGAAAGCAACTTTTCCGTGGAACATGCACGCTTCATTTCCTCCATGTATTTCTTTGTGAAGAGAATTATTCAAAGTGTGTGGTCATGTACTCATCATCATTATCACCACTCTCATCATATATATTATATTGTGTAACATTTCCATTGTGCGAAGAACGAGCGCCGTATCTAAACTTGTACGGAAAGCAGACAATCAGGCACAGTTGAATGACTGTCCTAACTGAAGTTGACAGAATGAATGGGTAAGTATCGGTGAGTGGAGGGAAAGAAAATTGTTTGTTTGCTTCGTACAACATTTTGCGCTGGCTGGAGACCGTCTAGCTAGAAATAAAGCATCGAGTTGGCAGTAATGCAGCTACTAATCATGGAACAAAGAAGGAACTTCTCTCCGTAGCATGTTCCCTTGTCTAAAACGGCCATTACTGTTTTTGTTGCGTGTTACACCGATGCATACATTATGATGATGATGATGATGATGATACTGGGAGAAATTGGAAGAAATAAAAGAAAGAGATATTATGACAAGCCTGGGGCTCGTATTTAGTGTACCTTAATAGCTTGACAGAATTTGAGCAGGGCTGTGGTAGCAGTGTTGTAGTCATTAGTGGTCGAACCGACATGATAGTCATGGTGAAACACAAGGGACTCTCTTCTCGAAATTTGCCCCGGACTTGTGCTAATTATTTCACTAATGTAAGCATCTGGATTTCTGCGAATGAGGAGGAAGGAGCCCGCATTTTCCACTCGTGATGTTTGTTCCGTAGAAGCTTTCTGATTGCTTCCAGGCTTTCCACTTTCATCCTCCTCTTCATCGTCCTCGTCGTCGTCATCCATCCCGAGACCAAATCCATCATCATCATTGCTGCCACTCTTCCCATCATCTTCGCTCGTTCCGTTCAGCCCGGCGATACCAGCTGTGTAGACCGTGATCAGGTCAAGATGTTGATGGAGGTTTACGTGAACACCAGAAATCCCATCTGACAACGGCTTCAGGCGATACTTCTCCTGACACTGCACTTCCACAATTAGGTTTCGATCCACTATTTGACTGCACTCGCTCACTGATTCCACAGCCGGCATTGATTGTTGGAACTACAACAACAATAATAACAGTAACAACAGCAGCACACAATGAAGATCATGTTTTCACAAAAAGTTGAAGCACTCTTTGAAGTAGTAAACACCCTGTGCGTTCGGGCGCCAGAGGACCATTAACAATTTAAAGTTTCTATTTAATTCAAAATAAAACAATTCTAATGGCCCACCTGCAGGAAACTTTTGTTCAGTACAGTCAATTTAAGTTTTTAGATTAAAGAAATTAAAAAATAAATGCACAAAGGAAGAAGAAAAAAGTGGAACCAGTTGTGTTCCGAGTAAAGACCGTCTTCCTAGTATTCCTTCTAAAATGTAGTATCTTTGTACAGAATCTAATTATAATATTTGAACTCCAGCGCATCCTTTTCATGCAGGGAGAGAAAGTAAAAGTTTGCCGTTTTTTTTTCTCGAAAAAGTCATCATACATTCAGATGATGAGGAAAGAACGACGTCGTAACGAAACTATATTCGGGATGATAGCAAAGTCGTAATAATTTTTATGTCATTTGCAGCGCTTCGTTCTCATTTCATCTCTTTTGTCATCTGTCTCCTACTTTTTTTAGGAAGTGTGGGATAAATGCGTCACCACAGGATATCATTTCCATATACATTATATAAATTGTGTACAAAAAAACTACTTTTTATGCACATATCTACTACACACTACACACAGACAGAGAGAGCGTATATACGTTTGCACATTGTGTACCTCTTCCCTGCGAAAGGTCTGGCGTTAGTTTTGGTCCAGAAGGAAGAAGGAAAAAAAGTTTACAAAAACAAAAACTTAGCTTTTAAGTAAAGAGAAAGAACGCATTGCAGTTCTTTTTGCCTGGTGCTTTCCCCCTTTCAATGTCAATAGAAAGCTGATGGAGAGCGAGGATATAGGTATAAGGGAAGAGGAAGTAAAGACAACGACATCAGTACTGTGTTGCGATGATGATGATACATTTATTATGATAACCTTCTTGTGTCTTATTCTCGTCTCGCATTTTCTACTTTATGAATGCATAATAACAACATACAGGGAGACAGGTAGTGTTGTTCTTGCAAAAGGAAAACAAAGAGGAGGGAGTGAGACTGGAGAAAGAATAAGCAGATTGTTTTTGTAGAGAGAGTGACAGAGAGAGAGAGAGAGAGAGGAAGAAAGCCTTCCAGTCGTTGTTGTGGTTGTAGTGGTGTTGAGTGATTTTATATGCAGAAAATAATAATAGCTATAGCCCTGCGGGTCTTCCTAGGGAATTCTGTGTACTCGGAATAGGGTATTGTAGACGAAGTTGGCTGTAAAGAATTCCTCGGAAAAAAGGTTATACCCCTTTTAAAAATAACTGTTCCTGCCGCTAAAACAGACACAACACACAGAAAGAGTACAAGGCAAACAATAGCTTCCAAAACGGTACTTGGAAACATAATTTTATAAACGCAAAAAAAAAACATTTTGCGAGCTGCAATAAATATTGCATAGTATCACGCAAAAATGGAGCACCGTGTTTGATCTTAATGAAAGATCCACCTTTCACGGGCAAAACCCTATGTTAAAAAGAAAAACTCAATTTTAAGTTTGATTTATATGTTAAAACCTGCTTACGTCACTAATACAAAGGTGGGTTTTTTTGGAAAATGAAAATCTTTTGTGATATTCATAATTCATAATCCAATACGTTTCAAGAAAGCATGTAAAATCTAATATCGATGCATACCCACATTAAATGCTTTTCATTAGGGCAAACATGAGTGAAACAGCAGGCGTTTCAAATGTCTGTCTTTATTACCTTTTTATTTTCCCTGAGCGCAGTCTCATTTATTTTTTTTACTGAACAACAATTCTAAATCAATAAAAAAATCTTACCGCGCCATTGAAATTATACGGGGCTCCTTGAATGGAGGACAATACCCCATACTTGTCCCCGCAGGAGGTCATGTCCTTTATTTTCTCAATTGTTAGAGTACTCGACGTAGCTTCACCAACTCTGTAGTTAACTATACAGCGTCCACTGGCATCATTCTAAAAAAATGTCAGAAAAAAATACTTGTTTAAATTGGGAAAAGTTACCTTGCCCACCAAAAATCCCATGCTGAACTAAACAGCACACCGCGTTCATTACTCGATTCTCCCCCCCCCCTTCATAAAAGACGTCTACATTTTCCTTTTTTACGTATCGTCCACTGACCTCGTAACTCCTGGTTTCCAAGTCTAATCTTCGCATTGTATTCTGAAACGCGGAGAGAACTCCCCGCTTGATATTGAGCACCCAGCCCGCTTCTTTCGGATCGGGACATATTTCTTCGATCAAACCGTCGTTGTAAGAAAATCTGCAAGATTAGATTCGACAATCAAGTTTCCCACCCAACCACCATTTTATGTCATGTGTGTAGCGCTATGAAGGTACTATATGCATCCATTTATTTGGTAATACACGCAATATTCCTGGTCTGTTAAATTGTTGGTAAGTACCAGACGGGCGTCCATAAATGTGATTTTATAGTTACCATAATAATCATGGATAGCAGCCAACATTGGATCATAAATGTTGTCTTGGGAAAGGGAGTTTTAAAAAGCAATAGACATTTCATTGTTTGTATTTTCCTTTCCCTCGTGTCGAGAACACACACACACATACGTGGATTGCATTATTATCATTTATTATTGTACCACGCTGCTGCTGCCAGTATTTAGCGATAGTACCAGTTAAAAAGTGGTGCTGGTAACGTTTGTTCCTTCCTAGCTTCCTATTTTTCGTCCTCATTTTTTGTGTTGGTAATCTCATGAATAGATAAAAGGTGTTGTGTGGTTCACTGGTACATAATATTATGCAGGAGCAATAGCAGTGGTTGTAGTTTGTAGTGCGGCGTGTATTTTATATTATAGAATGTAGTGATGATGACGTTACTTGGGCTATACGCCGAGAGAACACACATACCGAAGAGGAAACTGCTCAAGTGACTCCTTAAAAGTTTGGCTTGTGCGGGCGTGCGTGAAGTGGTGCTTATGAATGTCATCCTGTCCACTCGGCAAGACAGATTGCCACAACTCAACATCCTTCATCTGGAAAACGATATTATTTGTTAGAGTATTGTATGTACACGTGGGGTTTCGGAATGCACTAGTACAGCTACGGCTTTTTAAAGAGGACGTGCGGAATAGGCATGTAACAAGCGGGTTTTCTTATAGAGAATAATAGCATTGGAGAAAAGGCATGGCAGCCTTCGTAGTAAAAAAACAGGCAGACACACACACTCACACAATCCCCAAACACACACAAATATACAGGCTTGGCGCTATCGTAGTTAATACTATTATTTATCATGAACGTCGTCGTAGTCACACGGACAGAAGACAAGGCGAGAGTCAAAGGGAGAAAGTTGTAGAAGGAAGAAATGCATATTTTAAATGTTTCCCCGTGCTTCTTCCTTTTTCCGCCCCCTCCTCTACGACTATGTCGTGATCGGCATCGTCTTCAACTTTTTAAACTTGGCTGCTTAGTCCTAATAATAATTATATTCATATCCAGAACTCTGCTACTCCGATTTTATTTATGTACGTATTTATTTATGACGGTGGTAAAGACTGCACGGATAAATACACAAATAGTATCGCACGTTTCCTGTAAAAGTCACGCTTCATCTGGTTTTCTTCCGTCATGTGTAAATAAATGCATAAATAAATCAATAATGAAAGGGAAAAGGGAAACACGCTAAAATTTATGGACACAAAAACAGAACGGCATTAGCTTCCCGGTTATTTTTCACTTTCTCCATCCCTCAACACACTCGCGGCTGTGCATATATAGCTTATTCATCTCTCTCACACGTAAACACATACACACACACACGGACTGGCTTACGTACGGGGAGAATCAATCTCCCCAGGTACTTTTCATCAGGTATATTGTAATATGGTGGGTGCAAGGCTATAACTTTTACTACCACTTGCACCGTCGTCTATTATTATTGTTATTATTACTAAGTTTCACATGCAATAAAAAATTGTTTAAAAAATCATAACATGCAGGGAAATAATGCAGGGTACATGTTTACTTTGCCCTGGAAAAAAATTTGTATATGTGAATGGCATTGCACGTACATAAACGATCGCGTCGCAGGCGGTTATGAAATGGATGGTGGTATTTGCCGACAAATGTAATCCAGATTGTTCGGATGTGCCGCCGTCTACAGAAATTGTGCCATTTACGTTGTACATGTAGTTGTATACTCCTCCTGGTTTGTAGTGGAATTTGAAGTCACGAGGGGCTCCGGACTCGGCTAATTAGATGGAATATCCGTTATAGTACGTAAATAAAATGATATTAGTTCTATTCGAAGCGACATCCAACTACGTGTGCAATTTTAATTACTAAATTGGCACAATCATCCCTAATATGTAATTATATGCATTGTTTGTATAGACACAGCTAAATTATATGGATCACGGAAAAGGTCGTGTGTTATTGCTCTTACCTTTACATCCCACCAGCCCACATGTGCTTGGACTTCGTGTTGGACCTAATAATCATAGGAAACGTTTTTCTAAAAACGCAGTTATCGAACACTTTTGCAATTTATTAAATCAATAAAAGTAATGTCCAGACAAATTATTTCTAATATTGTCTTTATAAATTAAATATTGTTCCTCAGTGACCGACACAATGACATTCAAGGGTGTCATAATCATAGAAATCACCGTTATCGGCAGTAACACGGGAACTTTTTTTCTCATTTCTTTGGCAATCATAAAACTACCAATCGCCGTCCCCGTTGGACAGTATTCCAGAAATGGAAACAAGTTTTCTTTTATTTTAGTAACTTTGAAAATGTCGCGTTTCGCTAATCATATAAATTTTCCTTTTTTACAACTTGGTCGGGAAAAGTTAATTTTTTGTTTAAAATACATGAAAAATGGTACTAATATTACACTATTACATCTATAGTCTCAAATTCAGTGACTCCTGCTTAAAACAATAACTAACGGTAATTTTAGCATGTTCCCCTTCTCTAACTACGTTTTTTTTTCAAACAACTAAAATAATCATATTGGGACACTTTGGGAGAACAAAGCTAAACTTTCCAGAACGTTTCCCTTGTCTCCTGTCAGTAATAGTGGCGGTACGAAACTCAGTACACACACATGAGTGTATGAGATTCGCATGCAAGTGGGCTGTAATAAGAAGTAAAAAATAAGTAGTGAGAAGTCGATGGATGAGAAAATCCATACGATCCCTTTCATCGCATCCACTTAAGCCAAGTTCTGTGATTCCAGGCGGAGAAGAAAAAAAACTGGGAGAGGAAGAGAGACGGAAAGAGAAAAAAGCTGTGAAAGTCTCCATAATACGTAGTTATTACCAAAAGAGAACGTAGATGAAGAATATAAGTATCAAGGTATCATATATGTAAGTATCAAGGTATCATATATGTAAGTATCAAGGTATTGACGATGATATGTATCATTATGCCTATGTAAAAATACTCAAGGACAATAGTTGCAGAACTGGTTGTAGTTGTAATAGAAGCAGTGATGATGATGACGATGATGATGACTATGGTGGTGGTTGTATATATTGAGAGTTGTAGCAATAGCAGTAGTAGAAGCAGAGAAATTGTATCATTACCCCAGGAAACTTTTATGGTCGTTTACGCCCCTTCACTTCTTATGATAATAATAGTCGGCAATAACGGAGACAAAAAAGAACATCATCATCGTCGTCGTCGTTGGTGTGATCGTAGTAATGTGTAATACAAAGGATTGTCACATTTATTACTTTGTACGCGTATGCCTCTGAGTCGCTCTCTTCTCTCTCTCTCTCCCTCTCTCTGTTTTTTTTCTTTCTCTCTCTTCCTGGCTCTGGCGAACTATCATCAATGCATGTATAAAAAATAAAGCGGAGGGTTACATTATTATTACGGTATGGATGGATGGATGGATAAATATTATGGGAGTTTTGGGAGTGACTGGTGGTGCGATATACAGTGTACATAGAAAATGCAGCTAGTTTTGCCCGTATGAAATTCTATCTACCAGAGGCCATACAAGTAGTATGTGTATACTTTATAAAATGCCTGTCACTCATTCTCATTCACTTGCTATCTATCTATTTATCCATCTATGATTTTTTTGTTCTTTATCAAAAAGTATCGGTTATATAACAGGGTGGCTTATCAGAATGAGTAGGACACTGTGCTGTGTACAGGGTGCATAAAGGCATAAGGAAAGAGTTGGAAAAGGTGAAAGAAGGGAAAGAGAGAAAAGTAGAAAAAGTTGAAAAATACGTAGTTCTACTAGCAAGCTATCTATAAAAAGTTGAGTTGAATGGATTTTTTTACTTTTTTCCTGGCGAGCAATACTAGCCCCATTACGACATGATGTTGGTGTTGCATTGGAAGTCATGGTTACATGCCAGCGTTACTCTTATACATATATACAGATGTTTGCCGGATGTTTTTAGGAAGACGCCAGCGGAATATCGAAAAGGAAAGAAAATCATTGTCATTATTGTCGTAAGCGTAAAAATTTACCAGGGAAAGGAAAAGTGACTGTCAAATTGTTTCAAAGAGTCACGTCATTCTTTCCTTCTTTCTTTCTCTCTCTCTCTCTCTCTCTCTCTCTCTTTCTCGCTCTCCTTCCCTCACATAATATATAGAATGTACGGGGAAGCAATGACCCGCAGTGATTCTGCAATGGTAAATGGGGATCATGATTGCTGTTATTAAACAGTCGCGGGAAGGGAAGTCATGTATAATCGTGTAACTGTCGCTGTCTCACTAAAACCAGGTAAACCTACAAAAGGGACTCGTTACATTCTCACGGCTAGAAAAAAATTCACCTCTTGACTTGCAACATGTTATTTAAAAAAATAGGATATTTTCTTGCCAACGGTTCTCCATTGTGGGGCATGTCTCTATCAAATGAATATAAAGGTTTGTGTACTCATCATCATTGTTCGCTGTCAAAAGAACAGTTTTTTTGCAAAACCACTGAAAATTTATTAAATATAGGAGCTGTTGCTTACTTGCGGTAGACATGGAAGGCATCATGAGTAAAAGGAACCCCACGAAAGCGCCGTATACGAGTAAATTTTGATCCTGTAAAAAGATACGAGGTCCGCCACATCGTTGTTGGTGGTGGTACTGTTTGTTGTAATCTGGATCCCATTTTCGTATGTTCCATTTTGCTGGGAAAGCATTCCTCTCACTGTCGTAACTACCACTTCCGGTAATGTGCAAAATTATCTTTTTGTACATTTTTCTAGCGTTGGACTTGATTCCAAGGACTAGGTAATTGATACAGTAAAGGAGTGACGTGACCACGGTGCACTTAACGATAAAAGGTAAATTTGGCATATAACCGTACAAAATTGTCATCAAAAGAATTCCGCACAAGCAGGAAAACTCTGTGGACACTTTCGGCACGGTTCCCATTTTTCTCCGTTTTTCACTACCACTACATACAACCATGATTTCTTGCATATTACAGTGTACTCTACCAAGTTGACATTTTCAAATGTACTCTCATGTCATCTGTTCCAGGGGAGTTTTAAAAACTATGTCCTTGTCACGGTGACCATCGTTTTGCATTTTAGCTGACACTTTTATTTTTGGTTTTGGAGAACGGACACCTATTGTGTTACGTAAATTACCGATCAGGCAAAAGGTGAGCGGGTTCGACGAGACGCGGTACATCAACACATGATATACCGGATTTGTCACCACACGACCCGCAAACAGTTTCTGAAAATGTACATGCTTTCAAAACATCAGCATCTTGTTTATCCAAGGACAAAGTGGCAGGAGGGTAATGGCAGAGAGGCTTTTCCGAAGTTTACCTTGTGCCAGTTTGGGTGGTTCACTTTAAATTTATTTGCACCTAACGCGCATCCATTGTAGAGTACCAACACGGAATTCTTGTATGAACATTACAAAAAAATGCAGAAAAACAGTCGAGCTGCGTGCTGTTTGGAAGAGTAAAATAAGGGAGACGACGGAGACAAACACGAACGGCGTACAATTTTTTTTGGTACAGAAGGGAAGAGTGAATTGGAGGAGTGTTGACTGTTGTATCAATACAACAACGGTTCTTAAATTTTCCCGTTTGCTTGTCGTCCTTGACAAATCAATTCGAAATCCAATTTCCTTAACCAGACGAGCGATGGGAAGATAGGAGGGAGAGAGGGAGAAAGAGAGAGTGAAAGGAAGAAAACACTTTCTACTGACAGCACTATCAACATTACTTTTTCAAACGAATATTTTGTTGCACCTTATAACGGCACAGAAAGGAGAAACATTTCCGAAGATGTGCAATGAGCAACCCGTAAGTGTATCTTCGCACTTGCGTAAATTTTGGTTACCATTGACTTATTTAAAAAATTGGAAGCGTTCCCCACAAACACGTTAGAAAACACGTTGGTTTAAAATAAATAGATATAATCTTTTCCACTGGATGGGGCAAGAGCATCTAGTTATAGCGTTTATTATTAAATACACATAGCACACGCATTTTTAAATAAAATCTGCAATCTTTAATTAAATACAATGTACGTGAGTATCCAAAAAAAATTAAAAAGTAATCCTTAGCATTAGTCATGGGAATATGCTGATATGCAGCTTCCGCGCACGAAACAAGGAAACTTCACCGTCACTAAAACGAAAAATTAGTCAGTAGTGCAGGTTGACGTAAAGTTGACCAACCACATATACACACACAACCACCAAGGAAACAGATGTGCTTCGGGTAGGGTTTTCTGGCTACAGACCAGATATTATTTTAATTTTCTGGTTATCGTTTTCGTTTTGATAACTAGATGAATGGAAAGGATTTTTAAGCGAGGAATAAAGCAGGCATAGGTCAGACCATGACACGGTTCTTACATGGCTTCGCGACGACGACGTCGAAGAACACGTCGTCGTCGACGTGTATGTACATGATTGATTCTTAAGCAGTGAAGTGATAAGAAGAAAAACAGTGGCATTATCCGTTCATAAAGACAATTTTTAGGCGAGTTTAGCTTGGGTAATCAATAAAAGATTAACATTGAGATGACTACTTAGTAACGCGTATTATAGGTATATTTATAAACTTGTAAGATTTATCGTGTAGTATTTATTGGAGAATTCATGTTGATTTGTGATTCTTAAAAACAAGTCGTTTTCAATGTCTTAGAATTCCTCTGTGATCAACTTGGAAGCGAGGCAGTATGAATCATTGAAAATGTGTGAAGGACGGGGAGATGAGAGAAGGGAGTATTGTCGAAAAGAAGTTTTCTCTTTTAGAGTTGGTCTCATTATTGGTATTTTTGTATCTTAGCTTACATATATGCAGCCTGGATTCTTGGTAGTGGTCAAAGGTCATAGACAACGCTATCTGTTTGTATAATGAGTTATCAGACACCATATGTTCTTATTGACGATCTTATTGACGAGTTTTTTACTCGTTGGCCAATATAAATTGACGCAAAACAACCCAATACTCTGAAGTTGTAAGTGTCTTGTTTCATCTAATAGAAGACGCTACGTTTTGTCGATATTTTCCGTCGATCTGTCAACCATACGAAAACCGCATTTTTGAAAAATTGTTTGTCGTACTGTAAGTACATGCTACATAGTGACGCCTCTGTCAAGCCAAACTGCGAAGTACTTGCTTGCTGATCTCCGAAAGATTTAATGTGTTATCCGTGACGAATACGAAGGAGTTTTCTGAAAATTTGAGTCATATTAGATTACGAATTTTCCATACAAGAATCAGAATTATCGAATGAAAAAATCGACAATTGATTGATCATTATGTTGGCTTTCTATCAAATCTATATAACACTTGGACAGAACAGAACATTAAATATAGTACTGAATATGGCTAGACTCTTGAGTAAAGATTCAATTCAATTGGAGTAGTTACATACATAGAGCAAGGTAGGACCTGTTTAGTTCTATTCTAACTCATGTTTTAAAACTTTTTATTGTCATGTGGAAATCAAGATCAATCAAATCAAATCAAATTATAAATGCCAGTTTTTTTTACTTTTAAAAATATTTATTCTCGTACGAGGAGTTTGTGATTAAAGTTGGCTCAAATTTTCGGAAAACGCCCTCGTATATATAATTCTCCTTGGTGTTGAAAGCTATGTTAATTAAACTGACACGTGAATATGAATCATTTTGACTTATGGATTATAGCATGCTCCGCTCCTTTTCTAAATTGCATTTACTTCAGTTTATAATAATTAGTAACTTGACTTATCATGGCGATTAACGTAGTTATTAATAAATTCCATTGGGATGTACATAACAGCACAACTTGTATTACAAATAAGTTTCTTTAAAGCAATATCGAGAGTGGTTCATCAGCGTCTTTTGATACTTTCGGCTGTTCAGATAATAATTGTGATAAAAACTATGTTTGCGGAGGCACAGGCTCTGGGTTTTAGGTAAAGTAATGATCAATAACACAATATCTACCCTGAAATAGGCACCATTATTGACCCATCACTAGTGTTTCTCAGCCAGCATGCGGATATTAACATATATCTTTCTTTAATTATATGTCCAAATACTAGCACGAAAAAATTCTGATTTCCCTACAATTAGCTAACAATAGTTCAATCTTAGCGTTCAATGTGACAAATGAAAAGGAATAGGTACAACTTGTGTTGATAACAAATGTATGGGATTACCACAAATATGGAACAACTATTTATTTACACGAAGCCCACCGTATCGTAAAAACCTACCCATTCCTTAATTCCCGCGTCAATGCGACTTATTATCTATAAATTATCCAGTTTTTAAAAAATAAGATGTACGCAAACTAATAACAGTGTATTTGAGGTCACGCAGTGGACTCTTCAATGGCGTGTACAAGATCTCCCCAGGTTTTTTCTGCAAACAAGAAACAGTATGACTTACAATGCGGACCTGTATCTAGATTTATTGTCAAATTCCAATCGTTACCTGGCCAATGACCAGTAGAACCTTTTTATTTGTCAAGTCATGCATCTTAATTCATTACTTGAACCGAGGTGTTATGTGAGGCACCGAAAAGAAAGCAGAAGGATTTTCTACTTGCTATTGTTAGCAAAAAATGCGCCATGGTCAATCCCGGTATTACAGAGAGAGGACAAAAAGCGTAATAAGGATTGCGGATGTACTACTACTATTTCGCAAATAGCAATTTGTTATTAAGATTTTGCATGCTTTTACGCAGTATTTACAAGAGCGTGAAATTGTCTCCGAATAAACAACGCAGCAATTAAGTATACGAGACGTACATAGACGAAACAATGAAAATAAAATGCTAATGAATTGCTTTGAATATTACAAGATTTGCACTGACTGAATACATTGTTATTGATATGTTGAGTAAATAAATACAATTTGGTCATGCCTTGGTCTCCCTGAAGGTTAAAGGTGGTGGTAGCCCGATGGTGTTACACCATCAACCTTACTGCTTCTGTTAACGTGACATCCAGACTTCATATTGGTGACATGTTTGCATGTCACTGTGTGGTGACCACACAACTCTGCACCGTTCTGGGAAGTGCTAATACTCATAGTATGAAACTGCGACGTTATTAGTCGCTGTCGGCTGTTAGCTGGATGAAAATCCACTTTCACTTGTACGGGCGACCACTACATTTGCCACTTGGCAGATTTACAACAAGGGTGTACTTTTCCTTAACTTGTTAGCCTTGAAAGAATGTGACTGTTGTGACACGCACAAATAATTAAAATCAATGAAATTCGTGCACAAGTTTTTCATAATTTTATGATGACTATTTACTTACAGTACAGTAGTATAAAATTATGAATACGACAGCGTATGTGTATATGCGTTTCCCAAGAACATAAGAGTAACTAGCGGAATTTCTAATTAGAAGATTGTTAGTTCTTAAGAATGCAATGAGTGTGAATAAATACTTGAGAAAATCTGGCTGTTTGAAAAATGAATAGGAGTAAGAGAGAGAGAAAAAAATGTATAATTACTTGCCTCAAGTATTTAGTTTCGTGTAGGCATGCACCGTACCTATGTTAAACATGGAATCCTTGTCGAGAAATATATGTTTGTAGGAACAAAAGTCTGTCCTTTGACAGGGCGTCCATGTCAGTTCGCTGAAATGCGAATATTAAGTACGTCTTGTTAATGTGTTTAGATT
Organism: Callyntrura sp. NNG-2020; assembly: GCA_027744055.1. Taxonomy (NCBI): domain Eukaryota; kingdom Metazoa; phylum Arthropoda; class Collembola; order Entomobryomorpha; family Paronellidae; genus Callyntrura; species Callyntrura sp. NNG-2020. The sequence continues at coordinate 37,105 of JAHZNE010005793.1, forward strand.
TACTACCAATTGCCACGATTTTTGAAACAAAAGTATTTTCTTGTTACGTTTTTTTCAGCTTAAGTGCAGTTGGTCACAATTTGTTACGATTACCATGTCGAGTGTATGTTTATACGGTAAACGACTCTCATAATGCTTTCTTTTGCAGATATCACAGCTGTCTCACTTTGCCCCGGTCCCTGGAAAATCTTCGGTTATCTTTTATCTATGTGAAAGTTTTGCTGAAAATAGTGTTCATGGGGTATACACAAATTGCATAAGTTTTGATAGTGCTCCTTGGACTTTTTACATTTTTGTGCATTTTTATCCATCTTTTCGATCAACGCCAAGTTTTTGCATTTCACCTTCCGGGGATACTCCCTTACAATGCTACACTCACTGGCACTATAGACGAAAAACACCATCATGAAACTAAAAATTATATCTATATTTAACGGCGTACTGCACACATACACGAGTAGTACACAGTTATGCAGTAACGTGCCTGCATTTTGTTAAGTTCTATTGGACCACGCGATAACATCATTCACTTTGGGTTTGTGTAAGGTTGAAAATGTAGATAAGTCGCTTAGATAATAATAATAATTATTATGAATATGTCCCCTGCATAATGAGTTAAACTTTCTTAAAATGTCAATAATAATAATAATAGTATATGCTTTTCTTTTTGTTTCTCCCGGTTCCCTGCTGATTTCACGAGATTACATTTTTCCCTTGCGGATCCTCAACGTTTATTACGCTTTTAAGTGAGGCATATAGACCACTTTGTAAACATTATTTACTTTACTACTCCTGTGGACCGTCCTTCAACTTCATCCGGTAACGTGCTTCGCTTTCCTCAGTTGATGACATACTACGTACGGTTCAAGCACATATTTTTTTTTTAAAGTACATTAAAATTTTATGATGTGATTGACTGGGGTCGGATGCGATTCTATAGGGTAAAACCAACTATTATTTATATGTGTATATATACACTACTTATCTTCTAACCAACTTTAACGGCAAAGATAATATCAACATGAACGACTGCAATATGACAGTAGTAACACGGCATGGTTGTATGTAAGTATGTAGGTACAAAAGGGAATACGCACAAAACGTAGTGAAGCTGAAACTCCAAACGCCCTGTAGCAAAATGGCATTTTCCTTCGGGCCATACGAAATCGTTGGGTGGGGCAATATGAAAGCACACACGTGTTAATTTGTATTTTATAGTAGATAGTACAAGGGTAAAGAGCAGACTTTTCGGCACTTGTTTGCGTGCCGTTGACTTTCCTTGTGGGGAATTTATGTCATTTTTGTAAGGGGGAATATTCTGAAGGAAACAAACAGAAAGTGGTAGTAATAGTTTTAGTTTAGAAGGGTTTAGTTGTATGCTTGCTCCTAAATACATAGTGCGGAGGTGTGGGGGAATATTGAAGAATCCCTTTGTAAATAGCTCTTGTTGAGAGTTAATTGGTGTCAAATCATTTATTGAGACAATTAAATAAAAAATGGGGAAAGAGAACTTACTTTATGGTGTCGTTAAATTTTAAAATAGTAATGTGTCCCCCACAAAAGGTGTACCAACTCTTACCTTATCAGAACGATGACGATTACGAAGAAAGGATATATAAAATAAACCGTTGTAAACGTTGTAGATACGGGACACTGATATTTTTATAAAATGTAAAAGGTTATTCGTACTGTAAAAGGTGACCTTAAAATGACCTTTAGCCTTTAGAGTTCACACGGATCAACCAATCCTGGTAAAACTTGGAAGTGATGTAAAAAGGTACCTGTGTACTGAATTTCAGCTGTATTTGGACGAGCTTTAAATGTTTACCCCTCCAGTTCCTCTGAGGTGTTGACCTCAAGTACCCATCTTCCAACTCGTCCGAGCTTTTGACCTTAACTGTCGTTTGGTGCAAACATTACGAGTTTCCGTGATGAAGGACGGCAGAACGGAGTTAACAGACGCTCACGCACGACGATCCCAATGAGGTACACTGAAGGGCACCTTAGTAAGACGAAAAACTTTGTTACGTTACCATATGTATTATGCATGACTATGACCATCAGCAAGTGCCAGTAACAACAACCACCTTTCTGTATTAGGTACACACATTAAATATGTCCACAGACTTATCTTGGACACGTTTCAAGAAAATCGTAATGTAATGTAATTCTTTGGTTTGCTCTAGCTGATATGTAATATGTTATATCTAATATAAAGTAGATAAAAATAACGATCAGTTCCCCCCTATATGTTGAATTTTTAAAAAAGTAGAATACAAAGTTATTTGTGAGAATGTCAACGGCTGTCAAATGTGTATGATATGAGAGGTACAAAACACAGTTTAATTGTACTAATTTCATTGAGTTTCGGCCAATTTCCCACCTATAATTTTTTAAATGGCACACCTTGTGCATTTTCCCGATGGAACAAAAAAGCATCCATAGCATAAAATCCCAGTAAAGCACCGTGGAATGGTAAGATGCAATAGTCGGTGAAAATGCTTGTAACACATGAAGAAAAATAACTAAATAAATAATATGATAATTTTAAGTTGTAACTGTTATTGAGGAAACCAAGTATAACAATAAAGGTATGTTTTGCATTAAATGAAACCCAGAATCTTGATATACGATAAAAATAGACTTTGGCATTGCAAGTCTTTAGTCTGTTTGTTCGCAGCACTCAAAAATTTTATCTTGTCAGTCCGCTGACAAAATTTACAGATAAAAAAGAAATGCATACACCGCTCTAGTTTCTCTAACATAGGCAGTTCTAATCAGACCAACTAGCTGTGGATATTTGTTTTGTTAGGTAAAACAGACAACAACCAAGTAGTGTTGAAATGCAGAAGAACGCTATATATAGCATAAACATCGCAAGATGTCTTTCCCCACCAAAATGTTGTCCATTATACTAGGTGAATCTGATGAAGCTCATTTTCAACTTACCTTTCCATCAAATGTGCACACCAACTTCCTTCGTGGAAAAATGCTGCATAAATGGAATGTCATGTAGCCAGGCATAAGAGGTATGCAAGAGGTCTTGATATGCAATTAGCGAAATTGAATGAGAAAAGAGCACAAAAAAAACAAACACAACTCCTCATTTTCAGTTATACGTACACAATAATATATAACTCGATTTTTATTGTATTTACAGCAATGTGACCTTATTATCGTACCATCATCAACATACGGAACATGATTACAGTTAACATGTGTTGTTGTAACTAACTTCTTACAAATAGTTTTTCTTTTTAACATTCCTTTCTGTAGTTGTAACTTTGACCATGACCAAGGTCTAAACCAATACTACTACATACAATATTCTAATCTTATCAAATATTTAGGTGTGTCATCCACTTTACATTAATCAATTTTTTTAAAATTAAGTACATCCTCTCTTAAAAATTGCTATAATAGTTGTATAATCAAATCATACACATACCCAATCAAAATGGTTGTTAACTTCATTACTCCACAACAAAAAAAGTTACACTCTTTACAGTATGTGCATTTTATTGTTTTCATTCACCTCTAATCTAGTAATAATTCATCCTTCACTGCAATCTTTATTGTGACTCTTTCACGTAACCATGTAAGTACTTTAACCCAAACAGAAAAGTCTAAATATATCTTTATTTTATTATAATTATTGATGTATTAACCAATTCAATCGTTATATGTGCTTATATATACATACATAATTTTTGTTTATTTCCTTCCTTTTCTACAAAAATCACCCAATTTCTTTCTCTTTTGAAGTACAACAATATATATAGTATCTTGGGAGTCGTTTTGACCCCCTTCCTTGCCTCTACATCTTACCATCTCCTCCCCCCTCTACACACACCATCACCATCATCATTATCATCATTATCATCATCTGTACAAATCCATAGATAATCATTAGAGTGAAAATAAAAATATTCATACGACATCAATAACACGAACAATTTAAGAAGAATATATGTACAACAACCGTTAATCAAAATGCATTCACTCTTTCCACACTAGCAAAAAGTTCTTGTATTTTAACACAGGAGTTTATTCTTAAGGAAATATGTCTTCTCACATAAGTACACACGTCACATAAACAGAGTGAGTACACACTAAAAGTTGGCAAGGATGCACTGAACATAGGTAGTAAGAAATTCTAGAGGGAGACAGCTTGAACCGTTCGCTGGAGAAAATACTCGTCCCCATATTTATTCAAAGCCGTTACACGCTAAGCTACTACTACTACTATGACAACTACTTACAAGAGCAAACTATACCTTGCTCTAATAATAAGCAAGCATGCATGCTCATTATTTATGTACTCTCTATGGACTAGATAATATGTTCAATTTATAAACAGTACTACTCTTTTTATTCTCGACACAAGTACAATATGCACAATTTCCCTTTTTCGTATGGTTTTTGTGTCACTTTTTTTACTGTTTTAGCCTACAAAGTTTAAGAAGAAGTAGAGTGCAAATGATGACACACGTGAGTCATCTTGTTCTTTCACGTCATTATAATAATAATAATAATAATAATGCATACTAATCATCCAAGTATAGATTTTAATTATTATTTTATTACATCATTACATTTCCCGTTTCATTCCTAAAAATGTTTGTAATTTATTATTCATAATACCGACGTCTTGTAAATTCTTGTGTCTTGTCCATAAACGATCTCCTCTCTCTGTTTTACGTATATTGATTTACCCTTCTCAGAGAATAACAGCTTTTTTTACAGTGTGTGACCGTAGTTTGTTAATGAATATTAGGTATGACAGAACCGTTCATGTTGCAGAAAGTTTGTTTGTGTTCAGTATTCCTTTTTAAACGCAGTACGTTACGCATTACGTTTTTTTAAAATACGCATGCAAAGTGGTGGAGGTGGTGTGTGTGTGTTTGTGTGTAGTTTTCAAAAGTGTATGTTTGCGAATAGTGGGTGGGATTTAGATCCTCGTGGCGTGGTGATTTGTTGACGAAAGTGTTATTTTTTTTAAAAAGATGCTATATGTTATATGCATGTACTGCTTATGAATAGGAATATAGTATGTATTCATTATGTTCATTTTTGTAGCCTATCGATATATAGTAGGAGTCGGTTTTTAGCCTAGACTTATACGCTGTTTGTAATATTACCCTAAGTAGGGGTAGTTTTCCCATATAGTATTATTTTATTAAACCTATTTTAGTATTAATTCATATATACTTGTTTTTATATTACTTACATGATTATTTCATATATATCATATATGTATGTAATAATATGGATTGAAAAAGATCAGTTCTTTCGGGGTGCCAGCGTGATGCACTCACGTCACGCTCGCAAGTTTTTTTATCCTAAAAACGGTAAAACAGTTTTACGCTTTACAGCAATCATAGTTTTTAATGAATACTAATACATAATTGTTAGTTTGAATTGAAAAAGAAAAACCAACTTGTCCTTTATACATACCGGCATCTTTACTGACTGCAGTTACTCTTAGGTAAGGTAGGTAGGTAAGTGTATATTATCTGTTTGTAGTTTTTAAAATTACATTTATAAATATATTTGTTGTACACGTTATAAGTTATAAACACTTTGTATAATTCATTATCAATGTTCGTTTAAATATATCTGTGAAACTTTTCAACTCCTTCTTCTTCTTCCTCATCGTCATCATCATTTTGATTGTTCCTAACAATAAGTAGGCGTAGGTTACAGTCGTTCACCCATTTGGGGCGACTTTGTTTGTATCATCATATTATGTGGGCTATGCCGTTTTCCCTTTCATTTTTCTGTCTGTCATTTGACCAGACGCGCTTGGAGGAAATAAAAAAGACAACTACAACTAGTATTGGGGCAATCCTCTATAAAGTTAGTCATTACTCCGCATCCTCGTCATAGTTTACCAGTATAAGCGTTTTATTAAAATTATAGTGCCTGCATTTCTCTCCTATTTATTAGATGATCATGCTTTTGTCGACGATACCACTAAAAATAACAATGATTTTTAAAGTGCCCTCTATATGTTATACACCGTAGTGTGTCTCATTTAGAAAGGAACGGTTTCCTTAATAAAGTGAGGAAATAATCAGCGTAACTTAAAATACCTATTTGGTATAATGTGACAAGTCTGTCTACAGGTACCTTTAAAATCTGTCCTAAAAATCCTGCTACTTCTCTGTACTCTAATGCTATTGTAATCGTTATTATTATTATTAATATTATATGACATTTTGCATTTACACGGGTTTATAACTGGTATATTTTATGTAGGTATATCTGCATATTATGTTTGTCGATACATCTCGCACATGCATTTTATAGTGCTTTCATAACACAGTGCAAATTGCAAATATTGTTATTGTTAGGTATGCAATTGATTTATTTTTTCAAGTATCTATAATATCATTTATCATGAAAACCTGTTTTTCCTCATTGTATAAATATATTATACGTATATTATGCTACTTACGTTTCCTCGCCCATGGTGGCAACTTTCTCCAAAAAAGAATATTAATATGTATAATTTATACTAAAGAATATATATATTTATTTATATATATATAAAAATCTACTCATTTTATTATACGGTCACTATCTTTTTGTATGCATAATTTAAATAGGATGTATTTTAATTCTTTACTACCCGTGCCATTTTTTTTACCAATCTGCACCTACTCGTCGAAAAATTTCTCGCAAAAATGTACAAATATAATTTTCTCTAAGCACCACCACCACACTACCACCTCGAGCAGGAGACCTCTGTAAATTGAAGAAAATTTCTGTTTCCATTTCCTTTCGTTGGCTTATCCTTTTATTCTCATATTACATAATTATTATCATTATTGTTTTCTTTAGTTGCGACAATATATTGAAAATAGTTAAAAAATAAATTGTGTGAGAGTTTGTCATGTTAGCTGTCATATACTTTTATTATCATCAATCTTATTAACGACAGACGACGACGGTTATTGAGGTTAAAAAAGTAAAACTTTCTGACATTGGAAAATGTAAATACGTAAAAGTATGCAAAGTATGTATAGTTATGTCCTTATCTTCTTCTAAATGAAGTACCTATGCATATTATTATGTTATGTGCAAATATGCATGCTGGTATTACTCTAACACTGACGAATTAATTGTACAATGCAAGTATTAAATTTAAAGTCTTACCTTCTAAATAATATTAGGGATGGTAATAATAATAATAACAATAGTAGTTAGGAAATTGTAACTATTCCTGGTAGTAGTTTCAATCATCAAAGTACTTGATTTCCTTTGATGATGCAGTAATATGGCAAGTTGCAAGTATTCACTGGGTCCATGAAAATGGAAAGAAAATGATAAAAATGGTAGTATGTTTATTAACGGTTACCTAGGACTTTAGTACTGGTATTAACGTAATACATTACTTTATATACAAGGAGTCTATTTAACTATTACGTACAATATGAACGCACCCTTATGTGGAAACGCCCTGCTGCTTTAGAGAAATCCAATAGTTCAACAGTCCCTTATTTATTTCAAAATAGTATCATTTCAAAATATAACAACACGCCATCACCACCTTTTTAATTGGTTTGTATGTGTAGAGAGACGCGGTTTTTCAAGATGCCCTTAGGTTGATGATTAAAAACTATATGTATCTACTATGTAGTCAGTAACACAAAGAATTTCCGAGTTTGACCTAACTTTTCGGGTAGCTAAGCTGCCCATATGTATTAGTCTCCGCCTCAAAAATCATACACTGTCACAGCGCTGGTAAATTAATAAGTGCGGGAATCTTCGTCAGCATCAATTAAAAATATGTACGTCCCTTGTTTTCTGCTGCTATATCTACACAATTAGGTATTCCTAGTAAACTAACACATGCCCACTCGTTTCATCGAGCGGTGGTGGCGGATTTAATGCATTAAACGAAACATGTCGTGTTTATGACAGCAAATTGGTTATTATGCTGAAAAGATGAAAGAAAGAGTGTTGTAAGCTGACATTGCTTATCGTCTCCATCATCGCTACTACATTTAATTTTTCACTGGGTTTGTGGACAGCCCACGTGCTGGCCTTTGTCCAGTGTTACAAGCGGAACAATTGAAAATACTAAAGAAATGAATTAAATGTAATTACAGCTGCATATTAGTGGGAAAATGAATTTGGCGGAGATAGAGACAGGGTGAAACACCACTGTGGAGCATAGATGGGCGGGGACTCGTCTTTGTCGGAACCTTGGGGACCTGGCACTTTACCTACATTCCGGAAACCGGGGAATCAGTGGGAAGGAGACCTAGCTACATACCGAGAGCGGGGACCATTATATTTATCTTGAATTGCGGGGAACCTCCTTATTTTTCGGGAATCGGGAGCTGATCCCCACCCATCTCTGCTGCGGAAAGACGTTACAACGTAAAATCTTTTGCGATTTATCGAATTGCATGTAGTAAATGGGTGATGTAACGACGAATGCTTATTTTTGCAGACGGTAGTAAAAAATAAAGCTCCCTCTGTGAGTGGCTGGATGTTTAAAAGACATACATATAAAATGTATTTTTTACAATAACAACTGCTAACTGATATGCGCTGGTATGAATGAAACACACAGTTTAATATGTTGCTGATATTTATCATCGGTACAATATGATAATGATAATTTCTTTGACACAATAGACAGACGCCTTTGTTTTTAAAGGAAGCTTCCAGCAAACACTAAAAGCCACAGTTTTACTTATTATTTTTTTTACCAAAAGATGCTTACTCCTACATGATTGCAACAATACCTCATAATTAATATAAAGTAAATCATACGTGCATTCTTTGTTCATCTGCACTTATTAAAAAGTCGTCTAGTTAAACAGTATTTTTATTTAGGGTCATGGGCACTTCAATGCAATTTATTCAATGCGTACATTTAAAAAAACAGAAGGAATGGTAACACAATTTCAAAGTAATGTGGTATGAAAGGTATGAACTTTTGCCGTTGAACGTTTCCGGAAATACCTAGAGTTGCGCGATAGGATCTGGCTAGACCAAAATATACACGTTTCAGAAATATATATATATATATATATATGTATATGTTGTATGTATATATAGACTCTCTGGTAACTTTGTTTTTACAAGTATAAACATCCTGTACATTATATACAATTTTTTATACACACTTCCCTTTTTCCCATTTCTTGATTCACCAAAACACACACAGCAAAGCGAGACAAAAAGAGTTTCATCCATCATGCTATTACGGTGGTGTCTGGATTACCTGAAAACGGGGTTGTTTAAACTTAAATAAATTTATTTTAGACTTCCCTATACCTACTTAGATATACCTACCTATTCATAAAATTGTATAATTTACCTGTATTTATGCTACTATATGTATGTATGTATGTATGTCCTATGAAATAGATAACAAATATGTACACGTAAATATTGCCGACACTCTCATAAAAACAGTTTGGTGACGTTTTAGGATTCTTTTGATGACGTGTTGTTGTGGAAAACAATAACAATTCGGTTTTCAATAACTTCTCATCTAAACAAGATAACAATGAAGTATTAACTGCCGGGTAGAGAAACCAAAAGAGAAAGGGTTGATGAAACACACAGAGGCTGTTGTGTCTCCTTCGTATATAAGAGCTTTACAACGTGGCTACTTATTATTAACAAACATATTTCTGTATTGAATGCAGGAAGATGATGCAGTATGCCGCTGAGAAACGACTGGTGGTAGTGGTGGTACTTGCAAACATGATGTCAAATGCAGGATGATCATTAGCACAAGAAGAAACAATTGACGAGGACAACAACAATAATAATGATGATAATAATAATAATAACAAGTCTTTGAATGAGTATTCATATGAAAAGCAACAACCCCATTATATCCTATTCAAAAATAAACATTTCTCGAAGTCATCTGTAATTAAAATACTCATAATTTATCTGGCTACAATTATTGCATCCGATTTGTGTTACTGACGTTTTACCAGTAAGTGTGATTGGTGGTAAGTGACTGTTTGTTTTGATGGTAGGATTGAGGAACCCTACAACATCCCCGAATCTGCATACACGTCCGTACATTCGAATATTCTAGTGACTATCATTATTATTATTACCCTATCATTACACACGCGTATATCTACAAACAATAATATTTTTTGTTAATATCATGCTTATCTGTCTCTTCCCCGGTGCTAGTATCTATGCTTATAACAGCGCGTCAGTTAGCTATAGTTAGTTTTCGTTTGTAGCACCAAAAATTATTACTCTTTTTTGCTTAAGCTATAAACCCGTTCATAGTTAGTAATAGAAAACTTGGTGTCAGTGATATATCAAGTACAGTTAATGGTAGAGTTAGTACGCCTAATTAACTCATTTTAATTGTGGTGTATCAATTAAATACCTATCTTTTTTATATAACTACAGTTATGCACTCTTAATTTCTTTCGACTACCGCTATACCTTTCCCTTACTAACGACAATTACTTATAATGTTTTGTTTGCAACGTGCAAATAATAACGGCATTTTTGACCCTGACCAGACTTGTTGGAACATTTGACAAAATAATCATCGTCATTTTCATCATAGCACACTGTATCTGTAAATGTCCAATAATGAGGAAATGAGTAAAGATTTAAATTAATACGACGACGACGTCATGTATGTACACATCAGGTCACATACACATTTTTCTTGTGAATGTGCCACCTATCCCAATTACAGTAGCCTATACAAGAAAATTCTCAGCTTTCCAAAAACCTGTTAATGTCACTCATCGTAAATGTGCATCGTATATATACAATATATAAATATATATATTATTAAAAACATACATATTCATATACCTAATGTGTATATATATATTTATATATACGTATAGCACGTTTAAGTCTTAATGTGCACAATATTGCTTTAGATTCGGCTGTGGTAAGTGATTTATCCTTTCCAATGAAACGTTACAGTCAAATAGTACTACTTACTTCAATAATAAATTAACCGGCTCGAATGAAAGAAAGCATATATATTTTATATAGAAAGGCTGTAAAATTACACATAAAAGTTACAATAATTCACTTGATCCCCCACCGTCTTCTCTCAAAACAAACACACACACACAGATCAACTCAAAGTTGAAAACAGGCTTCTTAAAGCTTCCCTTTTTGACATTACAAAACAATATATCACCTTTATGGTGAAAATGCATTAAATACGCACAGCGACGATAGATAAAAAGGAACGAATGTGACTTTATGGGGTTTTAAAACATTGTCGATGCCCATAACTGGCACAACAAAATAAACAGTAAAAGTCTAACACAAAACTCCTTACTGAAAAGGTCAAGATCAAAATAAAGATAGAAATTAACACATGCGTATATACATTACAATTACACAGATATAATATTGGTAACGACGATATGTTCACACTGCTACACTTGAACAACTGACAAAATGTAAAAAATAAAACTAGGCAATTACTGCTGATAAAATAGTCTTGAAAGCTTATATGGAAGATGATGCAATACGTGGATAGTAGTGGAAGTCGATAGAGCTTTTGACAGCACTTCACGACGTAAGAGCTCTCTGGCTTTTTCTTCTTTTCAATGCCAGTTCATTAAATAAAACGAAAATAAAATGTTGCTAACATGGGCTGTGATACGAAATACATTTAATCCTGATTTAGCATCTCAAATATAAAACAAGTACCTATGTATGGGTGGCAGCGATATTAAATTATTATCTCCTCGACAGTTTCATTTCACTCAAGCTAGAGCAGCTTGAAAAAGTGGGAGCATTTAATAACCTTCATGCCAACAAGAAAGAAAAAATGTAAACGTGCACACGGCTGTCTTCAGACTCATCAGAAGCACATAGTTTGAACATTATCACTAGCATATTTAAGTCAAGGCAAAAGATGTAAATCAATCCTTGTGCTTCTCTGACAAATGTTGACATTATCGTTAGATAAGCATTGAAAATGTTCCATGAAAAACAAGAATATTACCTCTACCTAAAGATGACGATACATTCTTGTATCCAAATGACAGCAACGTTTGCAAAAGCTAAACAATAGTCACAGTCACAAGAAAAACGCAAAGGAATACAATCAGTATGGATCAGTCTATTTATTTTAAAAAAACATTTTTTGAATGGGCGCGCCATTTTACATCCTTCTGGCCAATGCGTGTACGTGAAACCGATAAATTCTATCAGACCTGAAGTAAAGGGTTTCGTACTATTGATATAAATAACACCCGATAAACATAAATACAAAAAAAAACCTTTTACGTTACCATGTGCACACACGACTATTGGTATATAATTGATTGGAAAGAAGATTTATATCTACACTTGGACAAGCACACACTTTACGCTTTAATTACCTCGCAGCAGCAATAGACTTTAAATAAATGAATGTTTACGCATAGAAACATGAACGTACCGTGTTCCTAACCTTCGAGACAACTTAATTAACGTTAAAAGTACTAGATCTTAAAGGAACATGGGAAACATCAAGAGAGAACCAAACCCTTCTCATAAAGTTTTGTTCTGTGAGTTAATGTATATATGATTTTCTATGACGTATAAACATTCCTGTAGATCCTTCCGGTTCCTTACGAGTTTAGCGTGTACAAGGGAGTGAGTGAGTCATGTACGCAGTTTAATCAGTTTGTGGGTACTTATAACGATAGAAGTGATAGTTGTATAATATTGATAGTGATGATACTCATCGTAAAGACAAATATTATTGAATAACATTAAAGGAAACGATGCTTAAGATTAAAATAGAGTGTAGAAGAGAAAGATAGATAGATAGATAAGAGAGAGAGAGAGAGAGAGTACTTACTGTTAGCTGAAGTTAGCAGCACATATTATTTGTGGTAATTCAAAAACTTGCTTTTATGATAGAGACAGAGATTTAAACATGAATACGAGAGAATATAAAGGATGGCCTTGGCTGATTATCATGACAAGTCGACGGCTCTGGAGGAGGAGTATGATGGTGATGACGATTTACATGAAGTTGGCATTGTATTCGGCCACAACATGGGGAACGTCCTGGCCTTCGTTCTGTTTGTTCTCCTCCTTGTTGTTTTCGTGGCGGCTGCCGCTGGAGCTGCTGTTTTCATTGTTGTCCTCGACGGGGTGTGTGGGGAAGATGATGGTGAAGAAGAAAGTGAGCCCGTGTTGAGTAGATTTTGAAAATAAGAGGACGATGAAGACAAAGAGAATAGCTGTCCAGCAGCTCGGTAGTTGCTTGTTATTTGTTGTTGGGGTACTGATGGTAATTCTGGGTGTTGATGCCTATTGCTACTTTCATTATTGTTTTCATTTTTTTGTACAGCGTTCTCCCCACTGTCGTCGGGGCTAGTGGTACGACGACGCGCTAACTGACGTTGCAACAGTGTTATAGACACTGTCGACGATGTCAAAAGGAGAATATGTAGGTAGCTGGTAGCTGTATGAAATAGCGCTACCAATAGAATGAGGCTACAGGGATTGGCAACCAGACTACTGAACAAGGCATTTTTGGACTGAGCTGATGACTCTATGTCTGGAATGTTATCCTCGGACTTGGCTACTTTTAGTATAGAAAGCAGAGGGTGATGACGAATCAAGGGATGCTGCTTCTCTATTAGCAGTTCTAACACTTCTAATGCGGGAAGACACTTGTTCTGTAGACAAAAAAACGGGAACAAAAAACAACGCAAAACGTCAGGGTGAATTGAAACAGTATGTTTTGTTTGGTGTGGCCGCAGTGATCTTTTCACTTGCAGTATTTGTTGATGTCTGGTGATTATGATCATTTGATGTTGGACATGCTCACTGCAGAACTCCATGCAAAATTATACAATTGCCCCAACTCGAACAGATTTGGGCATCCGTACATTAAACATTAGCAATTAAAATGTGTTGAATTAACTGTACCTTCTCTAGAATGAAGAGCTGACCGCTGGGTTGCCTAGTTCTAGAATCAGCAAAATCCTCCTCCGCAATGGTGGCATTGACAATAATATTCTCCCCTTCGATTTTGTAAAGTCCCAGTTGACAATCAGTCTGGTGGTAAAAAAAAACAACAATATATGTAGTTCTCGTTAAATTTCCCTCAACATAAACATCCACATATACAGACAGCATTTCGATGCACGTTGCAAATGTCGTCGTTAACTTACAGCATTCAAATTCCTCAAATTATCAAGTGAGACATCCCCGTCATCTTCCGGATAGAAAAAGTGATGGTTTGTTTCTGGTGAAATGAGCTCTTGCAGAGCTGCAACAACATCTCTAACGGACAGTTTTGTGTGTTTTTTCAAAACCGACTCGTCCAACATTGAATAGCCAAGAAAGAGGAAAACCCCATTGGCTAGCGTGTAAGTACCTGAAATGGTGCACAAAAAAATGAAACAGGTTTTGACATTTTACGACACAAATGTAACATTATGGGGCTAAATAATACCCCTACACACACCTTGGTGTGTATTGAATAAAACATTATTTACATGTCATTTTTTATTTACTGACATTCAGATCCCTAGATAACCTGTGTATGAATTTGGCAGCAAAATGACCAATAGCGGGGGAAAAGTCAAACCTCAAAACCAAACCAAAAGGGATATTATGAATAATAATATTCCACAACTTCCTCTATTTTTATTCTCTCGGGCAGTCCGATCTTTCCATTATTTTTTTCTCTCTCCACTGCTTCTTTCAGTAAATATATACGTTCTCAATGTACTGGGGGAGGGAGTATCGTTCCGTATACTCGTGAAACACATTCGACAGGGTTATGAATGGATTTCGAGCATGAGAGTTGACGAATGGGTTGAAATCGGAAGCTCTTTAACCAACACGCTACACATTTCTGTAAGCACACGTATACACATACTGTTCAATGTGCAAGCGCGTTGCATACAAATTTTTATCCAGAGTACACTCGTGTGTGTGTGTGAGTGGACGCCATATACACGCATCAAATGCATAATAATAAACGAATGAAATAAAAGGGCTTAAATGCGAGTTTTATGAGTTCACATGTCCTTCCCAATATTAGCACTACTTTATTTTCATTCTTTCCCCCTCTTGAGTTCTTCTCATTCCAGCACATTTCTATTTTTCAAAGTTCAGGGTATTGACATTGCCATGGCTATGACATACCCCAAACAAATACCTACTCCAAAAAATATGCAACAAATTGCCACTATTTTATGGCATTTCCCCCCGCATTTTTCGAGCATATAGACCTTGCTACCTTTATCTTATATAGAGCTGTATATAGGTATGCACGTGTTTGAAATAAAAATACATTTTCCCGTCAAATCTCTACATCATTCCGTTTTCATCAACCACTGCGTGTGTTGAGCTGGATTTCCATTGGTGTGTGTATGTGTGTGCGTTATCCGTAATTTACTAGGAACTTGACGACAAATGAATGAAATAAAGCTGGCGACCGTGTGTTTCTTCAGCCCAGGCGAATATAAATAGAAACGATTTTGATCAATGTTAAAATTTAGTTGGTTCAGTGATACCTCATATTTCAGGGGGAAATCCCCGAAGAAACGCAGTAAATGAGAGAAACATTTTCATAACGTGCATTTGATACGGCCCACACACAATTGGTTTTCCAGAAATGGGGAAAAGGTGCCTCAACTCCGCACCCTCTCCGTAGAACAGAGAGATATTGCATTGCAGCAAGCAAGAGGGAAAAATCACACATATCTAATCTAAAGAAATTACTCACGCACCCATACTGTTTACACTCCTGCATATTTGTTGTTATTACCCAGCTTGTATGCAGTTGCTGGAGAAAATGCCATTCATTTCTTTCTCCCTCGGCCACCCTCTCCCCCCAACGTGTGTGTGTGTGTGTGTGCATACACGTATAAAAATATTAATAGTGGTAATGAGATAGTTTGTGAAATAAACTGGGAACAATTTTTCAAATTGTTTCACTCCACAACATCAACAACAACTGCTACTAGATGTTTTTATGCCCTGGCAATTTGTTCGCTTTCACGCGGCTGTGTGCCATGTTTCCGTGTTCTACAACAACAACAACAGCAACAACAACTCAGTTCAGGAACCAGGTACTTGTAAAACATCTCTCGGACAGTAAATGCAACATATTATTAGACAAGCAATATAATCATATTCTACACAAGACGAGGCCGGCGACTTTGAGCCCCACTAGCCAAAAATATGCGTTGCTTTCTCTAATGGACGTGCTGCTGGTGCTTCTGAATTGCACTGGAGCAACGTGCGAACCCCCCACTCACCTACAACTAATAAGACAGAGAATATTTCCTTTTATCTTAAAATAAAATTTCCCTTCATTATTTTGTCGGGTGGTACACAACTACGCCTGTTTTACATAAAGGATGATGAAAATTGCGGCGATATTATTAGCTATATAGTAAGTTGCTACTATAATATTTTTCCGAGAAGAAATCAAGCAAAATAATGTCAGTAGTAATGGTTAATAATACCAGTGAACAGGAGCAAAGAACTAAAATAACCAACTGCCATCATCACCGTCGTACCCACACGGCTGCCACCGAATAAAACCATTCTTCTAGGAGAGAACTATAATATACTGACATGCACAATTTAAGGACTTGCCTGCTCCTGGCTAGACTAGGTAGTCTAATAGCTTAGGAGCAGCAGCAGCAGCAGCAGTTGAAAGAGCAGTTGTAATTAAAAGTTTCTTGCTCCTTGATTTATGGATATAGAAAGCCATTATCATGGATGATTTTCGACTGGTACTTTGTTCAACCCCTTCGTCTCTCTTTTAACAAAGTCAAATAAATGCGTGTTTTCTGCATCACAAGAGAGCTAGACTAGCTTTCCCCTTTTTTTCTCTCTCGAGCCGTCTGCTTTCCACTTAAAAATATCACTCATTCTTTAACCGGGAAATTGGAAGGGGAGTAAATTACAAGGGCATAGGAATCTTTCCATAAATATAACATTGAGAAATGAATGTAAAAATAGCGTTCCTGTTGTCTTTGTAATTTCAACCGAGAGTGTCATGGGCCCCCATTAGTGTGGTATATATACTAATCAAAATTATTAGTTTATAATGTTTTATTATAAAGTGTGTGTGAAGGTGGCACTCATAAAACACCAGTCTTTGAGGCTAAGGTATATTGAGGAAGTAAATAGCTTTCAGCATGCATCCACTTCACTCTCTCTCTCCCTCCCTCTCTCTCTGGTGACAACAAGAACATTAAGCTATAAATTATATAAATTATGTGAACGCTCATATTTTAAGGTAGATATTATTTGGAGTATCGTTTTTAAAATCTAAACGTTCGTACACAATTTCAGCATAATCTAAAAACACTTCCCGTACAAATAATTCAAAAAGTGAAAAGGGAGAATGAGTCAAGAGAAGTGCACTGCTGTCTCTGCACAGAAGGTATATATGTACACAGAGAAAACTTTTTTTTATCAAATTATCTTCATTATGAGGATGACGCGTGCATTTTTACTGGAACACCATGTGAAAAGACATTTTCACTCCTGTAGTTCCTTAATATATTTATAGTGTTCCTTTGACACCTCCTAAAATGGTGATGAATTTACGCTCGAGGAACACTTTCCACTTTTTTTTAGAGTGAACTCCTAACAAGAGGAGGAATAATTCTGGTACAATCAAGTTCCGAGAAGTTGATACATAAACGACCTATCTAAATTATACACAGGACGGTTTCCCTTGCACAACATACCTCGTGCGTGAAGGGATAATGAAAAAGGACTTGGCGCATAATTATAATTGCACACTGCTATACACTAACTCCCCAGAGAAAACTTGGTAATGCACAGTGAAAAAGTGTGTTGGAAGAGAAGTGGCAAGTGTACGGAGAAGAACCACGGGTGATGGGAGATCCATAAAAATAGTTCGCTTTGCTATGAAGGATCGCTTTCGCATTACAACAAGCGCGTACGCAATTAGGGAATGCAGACAGAGAAAAAAAGTTGTCGACCTATAAAAAATCATGATACTTTAGGACTAAAATGAGGCTCTGCCAGGAAGTAAAAGACGACGTTTTCACACTATTTGAAGTACTTTTTTTTCTAACAAAAAAGTAATGTATCCAACTAGTAGAGGAGAGAAAAAGGGTGTTAAAAGTGAATTTTAATTTTTGCTCTACTTACTACGATCTGGTTTTTCGCATATGAAACGTCCCGCATAACATATGCATTTTCCCCGGTGGGCAATGTATTTTGGCGCACCGTGATGCCAAACATCGCCTATGCGAGATGGACACGACTTCGTCTCCAGACAGTCCAGGACGGCACAAATCGGTGCCTCAGATCCTCCCAAGCCGCACACACAAAGCTCGGAGCAGGAGGGCTGTTCATCTCGGTAGAGCTAGAGAAAAAAAAATTGACAGCACACGGTATAATAATACAACGCGGGTTACGACATGCTCCAATGAGCAGGACGATAAAACTTATAGGAATGACACAGATTAAAGTGAAATTTATTTGGGTCAGAGTGCATTGCACATTACACAGATGAATGCACTCCGTGCTCATGTTACACAGAGAAAGTTACTTCCTAGTCAGGATATTACAGAATCTAATTAGCACTTGTGCAATCTCATCACTTGGAAAGTCCTGCTCTCTCTTTCTCTCTCTCTCTCTCTCTATCTACCTCCTCTCTGGATGTGAGTCTACATACACCGCTGAAAAGTTGTAAAGGAAAAGATAAATGCACGCTGATGTACGTGTCCACAAACAAGATAAATTTTTTGCAATTATTTCGTACCGTTGCACACCGAAATTATTACTAAAGACTAACACGGTATTTATTTGAAATGATACAAGCCATATGGCATTGCAGTCGTCGTTATTATTAATTTATGCACCGCACTACTCCAAATAAAATTACTCTACTGCTATCCAATTGAAGAAATCGATGACTTATCGTGTATATCATGTATATTAGATTACCATTCCACGTATCTGCCCGTGTTATGTGTGCAGTATACCTATTTAAAGAACTTTTTTTGAACATATAAACTTCACGTCGTTCTTATACAATTGTCGCCGTCTGTGTATCAATTACGCTACTACATTTTCTAATGTTGTCTAAAAGGAAAAATGTTCGCAATGAAAATGAAACGCTCCGTACTTTTTGGAGACTTTTGTATTAAAATATAAAAAATAGTATGCAAGCAGACCCTTAATTTCCTCCCAGTGTAGAGTAATTTGGTTAGAAGTGCACTAAGAACCGTTTAAAAGATTTATGTACGTGTCACGGAATTAGGGGAATTGGGAATGATGGCTGACATTTTGTTACTAAAATGTTTTCCACTTTTAGAGCGAGCGGGGAAAACAAGCCCGTAAAACACGTAGAGATATATATACGGGAGACGGAAGGAAATACCAAGTTGAATCAGTGAAAGTCTTCCAAGTATGTATGTAGTAGGCAACTGCTTGGAAAAATTGTACATGCTACTTCATCAATTTCATGGAGATACGATAAAGTTGGACCCTCATTAAAAAGTTTAATTCGTTATAACTTTGTATACGTCAGGGTAGCAAGCATGTGGCGTATGTCTGCATGTGAATATATTAATTTACAATAATGTACTCCTCTATTAGATTATTACTAGGACGTATAACTAACTACGTGCCACACTGCGTGCAAATTTCTGTTTCGCTGATGTTCCTAAAAATAGCCTTAAAAATGTGTATCAACGTGAATTTCGGATCTTTTAAGCTTTAAAGACCTAGACGCTCCTTGTAACGAGATCGTTGACTATGTTGACTGTGTAACATGTTCCTATTCGTGGCCCTAACGAATGCATCAATTAAAAGGACAAGGAAGAAAATATTTTTCCGTCAAATTCTTTTCCTACAGGTTGACTGACAGTACTCGATCCTATTGACTGTTTCATATTTATGCCGAAATATTACACAATCCTAGCGGCCAGCCCAGGTGTTTACCCTCTAGCTAGCCAAAACGGGAAGGTGTGCCCCCATAAAAAATTGGATAAGTGATCCAGCTTGCCGCTTTATCCCGCTCTTGTCAGTCTCCCTCGGAACACATCTTTAGAACAGGTAGTTTGTTTCTTTAAAACCCTGTGCGATTTGCATGAAGCCAGGAGATGCGTCAAACGTGAGAGTGTTTACATGACGCAAAAACCCCTAAATTTTTTAGATTCTACCACCGCCGCATCCATCTCGACTTTATTTATCTATTTTCTGCAAGACGGTAATGCAATAGGGAAGCCAAAAAACAACAAGGAAGGTAAAAAAAACCTAAACTTGCAGCACATCTCCTCACATAACCACACCAGGACTTCCCAACCATTTTATCCCCGGTACACACTCCTACCTAGCATGCACCCAAGGTGTGGGCATGTAAGTTTTTTTGGCAGGCTCCACATTGTTGGTATACCTGTGTGGATGGAATGATATTAAATAGAGCTCAATATTTAGTAACTAACAACTCGTATTTCAAATGTTTACAAAGTTCCCTGAATCTGGGCCAAGTCCAAGTAAACAAATTGCCTGGCCATTATTCTGATCGTGAAAATTTATAGCCTCAACGAACGCAATACTCGTTTCTTCCCCTATTTTCTTCGCTTCTCCTCTTTTCCCAGACAACATGCCCGGCAATAGCGACAGCATAGAAGTATCAGCAATCATAGCCACCATACATAGACGTGGTATGTGGTAGCGTTTAGTAGTAGTGTGCGAGGTGAGCTCTTTTTTGGAGAAAATTTATGCAAGCCTACGTTACTTATTTAACACCGTTACTTATTCACTATCAGCCTGCCTTTCCTTCCCAACTGCACTGACGGAGAGGAAAGCATGTTTAGAATTTGTTTTTCCGCTGAATTTTCTCCTCTCTTTATCTTGTTCTTGATTATGCATACATATCGCAACAACGTACATTATATTTTTTGGTAGGTAATAATAACATGTACTTGTGCACTGCTAACACAACCACAAATTACAACATTGTACTCGCATACAAATAAGAGTAACACAGTAGTGGCAGTAACTAGTACCTCCTAAAAACGGAAAACTGTATCGAGGATGAAGGAAAAATACAAGAAATTGCTGGAACAGCTCTAACGCCTTGGTGTGAAGTTCACTGTACTAATTTCATAATTTGGCTATCGGAGAAAGACCTGTAAATCAAGCTAATTTTTTTCCTGTTTCCAACACACCGTCGTCGTATTGATGTTGAAGCTAGGAATCTTTGGAACATCTCTCCCAGTTTTACCGTGAGGTCATACAGTTTTATCATTTTTTTATCGTCAGCAGGAATGAATTATGGTTCAAGAAACTCCACAAAACTTTAGTTGGCAAAGGAGTAAGCATTGGCCCGCCCTTTTTGACATGTACCACATTCTCCGCCTGTTAATCACTCTGACTAAGCAAAAAATGTGACAACCCGGTTACTTATCGCAGTAGTGAGATAATATAACAATGATACGTGGAAACTTTAATTGTATTATTCACACAGATTTTACGAATGAGTAAACTTCGATGTCACAATCAATGATAATTACTGTAAGAAAATTAATTTTTTTTCGAGGTTATGTTTTTTTAGCGCGATGCGACCCATTTCACCAATGTAATATAGAGATAGAATAAAGTCAGTTATAAGTTACTAGATGGTGGTAAAAAAAGTATACCCGTTTTGATGTGCCCTCCCGGATTTTTTGATTAGGTTGCTGGGGTCGTCCAACATTACAGAATTCTGCAAGATAAAAGGTAAGATGCGCGTGTGAGAAAATCATGTCAGCAAATATTTATTTTTGTTTCCATTACTTCTTCTAATGTTCCTATGTACTCCATACCACACTTAATATGTACAATTACATAGTTGGGTCGAATTCCTTACAAGGAAATACATTGGGAGAGACTTTACGAGGAAAAAATGAAGAACGGTATACCATTCAATGTGAAGAAAGGACTAACTGATTACATAGGAAATGGAGCACCACCCATTTTGTGGGAATTATTGAAAACTCAATCCAACTTACTTGGTGGTTGCGTTGTCGTAGCAGGTTTAGCCCTATCAGTGGTAGTAGATAGGGTTGTAAGTTCTTCGGAAGTGGTAATTTCATGGTATCCAGTGGTGATAACTCTCGTACTTGACTCGTATGAGGGCTCAACTTTTAGTGGTGGAGACACAATTAGATCGGTTCCAGATCTGATCGCGGAGTGTTCACCGTTATGACGCTTTTTTCCAGTAGTAGGATGCGTGCGATGTGTGTGAGATGTCATGGTAGATGAATGAGTCGTGGTAGAAGCAGATGCAGGAGTCCGCGCAGGTTGTGGCCCATGGCCTAACGGAGTACTTACCACGTCATTGCCCGGTTGCACGCTTTCACTGTTATACTCAGTCTCCGTCGGCGCCTGACTTAAAGTGGTTGTCGACCGCGGTGGCACAGAGACAGGAGAAGTTGTCGTCGTGTGTTTTATAATATCCAAGTGAGACTCAACTGGATTATGATTAACATAAAGTACGTAATTAGTCAATGCGCGTAAAACATCTTTAATTTTCAATTCGTCCATTTTCCGTTACGGGAGTAGTTGAAAAATAGAAATGGCTCTACGATTCACTCACCTACACATGGATTAACCCAAAGAATTCGTTGCCAATCCAGGCAATCATATAATTGAATGACATCAGTCCCATTACAACCACAAAAGAATCTGAGTTTCGTTCCCAGAATGTTAATCATTGCATTCCTACAATCAGCAACTGGTCCTGCACATTTTCTCGTCACGCTATCAACTGCACATGCTTGTTCATAGTCTTGCAATCTGACCCTAAAACATCATTTTAAATACACCACAGAATTGTTATCCCACGTTAAACAATCAGCAACTTATCAGTAAAATTAAATTTGTCGGAAGTATTTTTGATTTTATTTGGATTTACAACGCTCTAGGACAATTAAGATTTTTCTACGCTTGCCTATATTGACGATAAAAACGCCAGTTTATCTGCTACAAACTAGTATTCATCATAATACCCCTAATCGTTTGGATCAATTAGATCAGGTCATGAAATTCATTATGATTACTTTAATATGACATGGATTATGTAAGCAGGAAGCTGGTGGTGCAATTAAATGGGATGCAAGCATTTGTTTAATTTCGTTCATCTGTACCAACGTTTTGGTAACATTTAACTAACCCTTGGAACCACACGAAACGTAAAAGTTAAATGGAACTTAAAACTTAAGCATTCACGTGTAAACTGAAACCACGTTGGCATTGACCCCAGAATTTTTCACACAAAAGATCCAATCAGTTCAAAGTAATAATAAAGAGTCCCTATGCTATATTAGTCGAAAAACTGAAAAGTAATTAAGTAGTAAAAATATCACTTCTGGAACAGTAATATTTTATAAAGCGTTGACTCAACTAAATATAACAATAACAACGTCAAGGTAACACAAAAATACAACTTAGGAGATGGGGAATACCCATGAAATGAAGACATTTCATATCTCTACATCTTTTCCTAAATAATTTCCTTCTTAGAATATAACCTTCAAAATCACACGAATTTTTTAAGGTGTCGCGACTAACACAGAGCAACAGGGACAATAGAATTATCATCGCCTTATCACTTACCTGCAATCATGCTGAGTACGGCAACTGTCCGCTAAGGAATTGCAAGAAGGAAGGTTAGCACCTAGGTCGCCCCGTTGTGCACACACAGGATGTAACTGTTCTTGAGCAAGTGTGCACTGGTCGTACCGAGTCTCCTTTTTTCTGTAAATAGAAAGAAAACCGAGCATGTTTTAAGCAACGTTGACACCAGACGCCTTTTTCTACATTTTGCCGCTACCGTTCAACATAAAAGAACATAATAACAATTCCACAAATGAAAAATTGAGGTGTGTATGTAATTTTTAAATTAAAATTCATATTAAAACAAAAAAGCATGTATGAAAAAGGTGTCAACCTTATCTTGCAGGTTGTTATAAACAAATAGTACACAGAAGAAAACAAAAAAAGCAATACCACCACAACACCTATACGTATAAAAATATATACAAGTAGTCTTGCATAAAATTGAAACAGTTTAATGCACTTGTTATTATATGAAAAAACTCGCGTGAGGATAGGGGACGTGGGGAGTTGAGGAGAAAAAGAAACAAGGAGAAAGTAGATACATACATTCAATGTTTTTCTCTATTGATTTTCTTCTACTTCGGTGCTTTCCCACCTTTCATCTCACCCTACTACGTGGTCTTGTGAGCACAAAAAATGCTAACAACTGGCTATATGTAGTCCTGCTCTAGAGCGCCAGCACAACGGCTGCTATTACAATAATAGAAACACAACTATTAAATAGTAGCATGGTGGTTGTTGTGAATGGTTTTGCGTTCGTACCTAGTTTGATATATTGCTTTCATTTTTTTCTACTACACTAAACAACAGGAACACCAGTAACAACAAAATAAGAAACATGGGAATCTAACCATCCAGTATACCTACTAACTCCATCAACAAAAATGAGACGGTGGCGGTGTATTGTCATAAGTAATGCAACGGCGGCACCGCTAATGTCGGTAGAATACGGGAGTCACATACAAATACTCCATTTTAAACACATACGATACAAAAGTTTGTGTGTAACTGATAAATGCACGTATATTGGCATACCTACAGTAACACATGTGTGCCTTTTTAAGAGAAGTTGTACAAAAAAATACGTCAGCCAACTTTGTACTGGGTAAACGTAAAAAGGAATGAATGAACACTAAATAAAAGTCTGGTTTGTTGGTTGGTCAACCAGCAAACGCGAGGTATACGACGACGGAATTTCCTGTGTAATCGGAATTATAAGAAAATTTACATGATTATGTGGAAAGGGGTGTAGTGCAAAAGACCGTAGAGTCGCAGAATCCGTCTATAAGCAGATTAAAAACACAAAGGGGGGATTGTCGCTAAGAAACAAAAGGCACCCTCTAGTTAAGAACAAC